>ML682026.1:1186602-1465619 GCA_007922195.1 Podocnemis expansa | reverse complement strand
AAAGAAAGAAAGAAAGAAAGAAAGAAAGAAAGAAAGAAAGAAAGAAAAAGAAAAAGAAAAAAAGTTCTCTGATATCTCTTTGACTTGTAAAACACACAGCTGTCAGGGATACCTTGGTAATTCTGAAAGAACTGATCTCACATACAATCCGAGCTAATTTTCTGGGCCATTTAACTTTTATTAATACTAATGATAGTAAAATCTTTTTTTACTGTTTATAAACAAAGTGTGTGTTTCAATGAGACTCAGAGGAAATAACATTAGGAATAAGAGTTGCCCCACACAGTTTTATTGCAGACATTTAGTTTCATGCTCCTATTTGCTAAAACTGTGCAAATGACTTCTAAATATCTGAACTACAAAGAAGGAATGGGAATTACTTAAAAGCAAGGATTGAAATCTCCAAAGCACTTTGCATCAGTAGAACCCCAGGGGTATGTCTACACTATGAACTTAATTCGACTTACGGAGGCTTAAGTCAACTGAAGCAAAGCCCTGGCCACATTTGGAGTTCATTAAGTCGACTTAAGAGCTTGCCTAAGTTGACTTAATAACTCCTGCCCTTAAAGTCGACTTTAAGGGTCAAGTCAACTTTGTTAAGTTGACTTTACACAATAGGGCCGTTAAAGTCAACTTAATAAAGTCGACTTAGTACAGTAGAGCTTTTTAAGTCAACTTTATAAAATCAGCTTAAGCCAGGGGACCCATTAAAGTTGACTTTATTAAGTCAACTTTAAATGGGGGCACCCCCGGCTTAAGTCAACTTTATAAAGTCAATTTAACGCAATGTGGCCTCACTAAGTTGACTTAATAAGGTCTGCTTAAAGGCGACTTTAAGTAGACCTTATTAAGTTGACTTAACTGAGCCCTGTAGTGTAGACATAGCCACAGTGCTCTGCAAATCCAGGTGAGGGCCGTAAACACCACTGGACAGATGGGGAAACAGTCTCAGGGAGGAGATGGGACTTTGTGCCCGAGAGTGCCAGCAGGTGATCAGCAGAGCTGAGACACCAGTTCCTGACTCTCAGCCCAGTGCCCTCTCCACTGCTTTTCTTGTTCTTCTTTCACAACAGTTTAGTTTTGCTTTAAGTGAGACGCTTTTGAAATAAGTGACACACCTGGGGATTGGAAGGTGCCAGGGCACGGTCCCAGACTAATATGTGCCTCCCATCCTACTGCAGTAACCGACAGGTGTCATGCATGCTTTCACAGAGGAAGGCCAAAGCTTTAAGGTTGCAAAAATGTCTTGTTGAATTAGGGCAGGCTCTTGATTCAGGTAATTCCTCCCCTGAAAGAGTAGTTTTGCTCTAGTTATTAGGCTGTTCTAGTTTCTGTTTCAGTCCCTTGGAAGAGGAAAATACGTCAAGCAGAAATTCAGTGACGACTGACACTTTGCTACAGCTAAGACTGACGGGGAGTGGGGAAACAGAGCTCACAACAGTGAATACAGCAAAACCAGTATGGTTATAAAAGGAAGGAGGAAATAAGGATAGCCTGGCTTTGTTTAGGATGAGACGGGGCATTCCAGCCTGCTCCATGCACACTGAGTGCATTTCAAATATCTCCTGCTTCCCAAGGTTTCATTTTATTAACAACTTCAGGAAACCAAACAGCTTTGCTGAACCAAGAAGCTACATCGACAAGGATCCTTCCCAGGGCTTGCTGTTCCTCATAGCATTGCTCAGCCTCAGTTTCCTCTCATCAGAAGTCACTCTCATTCTTTATGACAGGTTGCTGACCCCTGAATTCTATGTATATCTAGGGTGGGCTATGGTGATCTCCCTCCCAGAGTCGTCAGCAGGGCTCAATTTGCATCTCCTTGCAGACGTCCAAGAGGATGGGTCACTAAAACTTAGCCATGCTGTCATACACATGGACACGTAAAAGCTTTGCACTCCATGACCCTCAGAAGCATTTTCTATCTGTTCCAGCTCCTGGGACACCACAGGTAGGAAATTAGAAATATAGAAAGATCTGCTAAAGATTTAGAGAGTTATTTCATGGCCATGAAAGTAGCTAAAATGGATGAAAGAGCTGGGAAAAAATTTAAAAAATAAATAAGCCACATGAGAGGCAGCTCAAAAATACTTTTCACAGAAATGTTATATAAGGAACACCTGGGATGTCAGCTTCTTTTATCAACACTCACTGCAGGTTTAATTATGTGTACTAATGGAAGATAGATGGATGATGTTAGGGGAATGACACCAAAATAAAAGCAGTAAATGAGCTAATTGCAGCATGTCTGACAGCTCAGCTTTACAGTAAGCTGAGCTTCCAGATCTGATATTTACACATTATACGGTATTGATTTCGAAGAATAAGGTGTAGTATTGTATGCAATGACAGCCAGTGATAGATGGGGCCATATCTTACCAAATACCAATGGATTGCTTTGTCCAAGTAATTTAAACTGAAAAAAGAGCCTGCTCCACCAGAGTGATATTTGATTTATGACTGCATGGTACTTGATTTATTGCATTTCTGTTCATATTTCAGCAGGGCTTCTTTACACAGAGAAATAATGAAATGTTTTAATGAGAATGGATAGCTGGGCTCCATTGCTTCTCCATTCCTCCACTGGCATAAAAAATCAGACGCCCCGGTGGGCAATTTGGGCCCCCCACAAAAAGTGGAAGCTAAAAGTGGGAAAGTGAACTTTGACTAACGAAGCATGGAAAACAGAATTCCTGGGTTTGCCAACATCAGATCAGTTTGGTTTCATCAGGCATAATGTGGCAGAGAAATCAGGAGAGGCAACTGAGTGGCAAGGCAGGTGCAAATCTGTCATTTGGATTCATTGACACAGAAACTACTGTGAAACATCAGTGAGCTGGCAGAACCCTGATGTGACCAGGTGCAGATCTGTTCATGTTTGACTTCAGAAACCCCTGATCCAACATAGCCACAGCATGGAGGAGAAAGAAAGACTGTCCAGGCTGGGAATACAGCTATGAAAACATCTTTCTGCTATTGGGCATCATTAGTATGGTATAGAAATCTAGGCCAGCATGCACAAAGTTGGCCCAATGGCATAACATAACGTCAAACACCGTGTGACACATTATTTCATCTGATACACACATGATGCTTCCAGTGATGTGAAGTTAAATTGTATACCCTTGCTACAGGGCAGAATTAGGTGGAGAAAGGTCTCAAAGTTCTTTATAAAGCAATAAATTAAATACGGCATTGCAGAGACTCCACACATTGTATAGGCATTATACACTCAGTATTAGTTCACGTTTAACCTCAGGGCTTGATTTTGCCAGAGGAACCATTGGCTATGGCACTAGGATTACAACCTATGCTTCCTATTTAAAAAAAACAGTCTTCATGGAATCCAAGCCCAGAAAGGACCATTTTGATCATTTAGTCTCCTGTATAAGACAGGTTCCAAAGGGGGAGCCGTGTTAGTCTAGTTCAGCAAAACAAACAAGGAGTCCTGTGGTACTTCTAAAGGCTAACGAATTTGTTTATTGTATGGGCTTTCATGGGAGAAAATCTCACTTCATCAGATGCTCGAAGATCATCTGCACTTCTCCATCTTCAAAGCGTCTGATGAAGCAGGATTTTCTCCCACGAAAGCTCATGCGATAAATAAATTTGTTCGTCTCTAAAAGTGCCCCCAGACTCATTTATTTTGCATAATAAAGATCAATCGCCTGTCTAGTTTAAGGAAGCAGTTACTATAAATGTGTGTGCAAAAAGGTCACTGCACCTGGAAATGGCCACAGTTAAACAGGCAATTAACAAAATGTCAACCCTGGTTTTTCAAGATGCTGTTTGACATGGATATTAAAAAGAGGCAATTTGTCAGGCCCTTATGAAACCTTGATTCTGTCAAAGCTCCTGTCCTCACGCATTTTCACAGAAGGCATCATTTAATGAGGAAAAGAAAATAAATAAATCAGTTAAAAACCAGCATCAGCTGAATTGCTGATGCAGGGCAAGACTGCAAATTAGGATCTAAGCTGTGTTTTCAAAAGAGCTCTCTAAAATAATTATCCCAAAAGCACATTTAAGCAGCACAATGGAGTGCTTTGTTGCTTCCATTAAAACTCCCAGAAAAAGAACATTGAAACGCATGAAAATGCACAAGTCAACACATTTTGTTTCTCTGGACTTTGAGCCGCAGACACTCGAGGGTGGGTTTATTGCTGCTGAGAGTAATCAAAGAAAACACCCATTGGTCATTTCTTCACTCTCAGCTCTCCTATAGATTTAATTAAGAGTGCATTTACCGTATTCCTCTTAAGAGTAGAGTCTTGAGAAGGATCCCTGCTTATCTCCCTTCCAGCTGGATGCGATCTCTCTGAGCAAACAGACGATCTAGAAATAAGCCTGAATTTCACATCAAAGTGACTTCCTCGGCTACGAACAGTCATATCAATAGAGAAATGCTTCCAGCCTTGGTAGGAGTCACAATTCTGGATCTGACATCTCCTTTCTCATCCTTGCTGCAGGGGCATAGCCACAAGTGGGCCTGGGTGGGCCTGGATCTGAGGACTGCCCATTTTAGCCCCCAGCAGAGGCACAAATTTTGCCACTGCAACCAAAAGATCACCCAACAGCCTGGAGCCACGAGCGGTGCAGAGGGTCTGGCGCCAACGTCCAACTTACAGCCGTGGCTGCCAGCTGCTGGCCAGTCCAGCAGCTGGGGTGGTGAAGTTCACATCGCTGCTGCTGGCCCAAGCACTGTGGCTCTCCCACCTCCCTCACGGGAAGGGGTAACTTCCAGGCACATGAACAGAAGATGCCCTCAGCTGGGACCATCCTGCGCTTTCAGGAGCTTGGCCAGAAAATAGGGGCTGGCTACGGTCCTGCCCTGCTGGCTCACTTTCTCTTTAATTTTAGACCCAAGAGTAGCCAGTTAAGCTTTCTGCTTCCAAAGAACATGAAATAAGAGGCCAGAGCAGTTCAGTCTGATCAAATTTTACCAGATTTTCCATACCACAAGTCTCCCTGTCCAAGATAACACTGCTGGACTCAGCAATGATAGGATCCTCTCTTCCGGACGCTGGTCCCTCTGAATTCCAACGTGCTGTGCCAGATCATTTGGGTTCCACAAGTAGATGGCCTGTTTGGGTTAGACTTCAGAGTAATTTTAATTAATTGTCCATCTTACGGCTCCACAAAGAGGCTATTGGGCCATTCAGGACACCAACATAGGCTCTGGTCCCTGGGCCTGTGAAAGCTTATCCATGTGCTTAACTTTATGCACTGTGAGCTGCCCCTGTTGACATCAAGTTGTGGGGGAAAGTTAGCATCTCCATCTGGGGAGCTGCACAAGAACATTTCACTTACTCTAACCAACACAAATACTACTCCCCTCACTTCTGATCAGAGCCCGGGCTGAGACCAAGCCTACTTCCTGTTCCTGCAAAACTAGCCCCAATTTTCAGGCTCATTAACTTCCCAGAGTGTGTCAAACAACGTGATCAGTTAATCACATTCTCTGTAGCTGGTCTGGGGAGTCCTCATCAGGCAGAGCTCCCACATAGGAGGCAAAACCAGCAAAGGAGACCCCCCTGTTTGCCCATGCACCCCACTTCAGTGAAGCCACACCAGGTTCCAAGAGCCATGAAGGTGTGTTTTGTGGCTATAGATAAACCCTGCTGGCACAAAGCAAAAAGTCACCTCTGTACAGAAGGGCACAAATGTCAATGGTGGTTCGGGTCGGTGCTGGCCCTGAGCATGGGGTGAATTGCACTCCAGAGAATTAAACGGCGCACACATCTGGGACACACTGGGCAACTAGAACAAAACAAACATTAAGGGATGTAGGGATAGCTGACTGGTGGCATCACAATCCTGGGTTGGTGGTGAGGGTGCAGAGGGACAAGCAGTATTTGAATGCGCCTACTCATCCCCAAACTGCATTCTGTATCGCTGCGGCCACCCCTAGTTCTTGTCAGTCACAAAATATGCTGGCTATTTGATGAACTGAGCTCCTGGGTGGCTAAGCCTGAATCCTCCTCCCTCACCTTGACGGAGCTGGATGACACCTGCACAAACTCAGAGCTCTCTCCAGGGATCAGGAATTTCGAGAGTCATGATTTAACAGCCACTAACATGTTTTGGGAGACTAAGACAGATTCTTTAGCCTGGCCGAGCTCTGCTTGGCACAAGAGCAGAAGGAAAGGTGTGAACACTGTTTTAATCAGCCTGTGCACTCCCCTGTCCTAGGGCCACCAGGCACCAGCCGTGTCCTCAGGGTAAATCAGAGCAGCCTCCTGCCTCCTTCATTTTATATTCTATTGGCCATATGCTCCCTGGGCCCATTCCAGCAGACACAGTCAGCTCTGCTCTAAAAGTGACATTGAAACTGTTCTGGCAGTCGCACAAGCCCTAAAACCACATGCTCAGATGCTGCTTTGCTCTCGTGGGGGAACTGACTTCCTCCCCACTTCCTTTCTGAAGATCTACCCTGCCACCCTCCTTGCCTTGACTCTTCCAGCCCACTCCCAAAACACTACCCCCTTACCCTTCAGAGTTTTGCTTCCCTCAGCAATGCTAATGAAGATAATAAGATGCCCTTTTGTCTCAGGCACATGAGATTTGTTTGACCCAGAGAAATTTTCATGATGTCAGCACCTGGGGTTCCAGACAGGGCCATTGCCCACAAGAGCAAAGCAGCCAGAAAAGTGTCAGAACAAAATGAATCAGAACAACACGTGCCATGGTAATTTGAAACAACCCTGCTGCGCAATCATATCTCTCTCCTCCACTGACAGCTAATATTCTCAAGGGACAGCCCGTGCATTCTGACACCATCCTGGGGCAGAGGACAAATGAGCTGCTCAGGAAGTGAAGCTCTAATTAATTCAAAAATACGACAGTACCATAGTCAGTGGCTCAGTCAGAGACACCTGTTGGGGTGCAGTTGCACACCTACGTTCTTTCATATGCAAGACGTGCCACAGAGGCATCTACAAAGGCTGCACAGTGATAAAGGGCCAGAGAAATTTTGCCGGTTTCCTTAACCAGAGTCCACAAAAAGGTCAGCCTTCATCTCTTCCTGAGACTCAGCCCACAGCGCAAGTCTAATTCAGCCTGAGTCTGAAATCTCACATGGGATATTAGCCTGTCATTAAATCCACATCTTCACTCTCTGCCATCTGTACAAGCACATGGACTATCTAATTACGAAAGCTTTAGCATCACACTACATCAAGCAACAGCCATCATAAAGGAGCAATTAATTGCATACCAAATTTCCCCGTGACTTATTCCAGATGATCACGGCTGCTTCTAACTGTTTGAGGTTTGTATAGGGGGAGTATCTAGTGGTAGTAACATAAACAGAAATATTAGCTAACCAAACAGGCACAGGCAGTGAAGGGCAGGGAGTATTTTGCTCCATCTGGGGCCAAAGTCTCCTCTGCCTTGCAGTTTGTGGAGTCACCTGTGCAAATTGCAAAGATGAGGGTCAACAACGCTACAGCACCTGCTGAGAATTCCCAGTCACCTACAATAGCAGATGCCACTTATTCACACTTTGCATTGGTGCAAATGACACCCCAAAATGCAAGGAAGGATCAGGGCTTTAATAAAGCACTTGATACAGTGGCCCACAAAATGTCATTAGATTTAGACTCCCCCATGGATACTACCAGTTTTCAGGCCTTTTACATGTCAGATCCACAGCTGGTCAAAGTCCTAAGCAGGTGCCCTGAGATACACAAAGTGCACCAGCTGAACCTCTGGTACAAACAGCAATTCATGCAATGCGGGAGAGCAGAACATGGGGTGCTTCAAGATCCTTATAATGAAATGCCCAGTTTTATTTAGCAGCTGATCTGGGAGAGCCAGCAAACATCACCTTCATTACAGCCAGCCCAGATTTTAAAAATTCATACCCATTATGAGCAGGGACTAAGAGACAAGGGGTTCAGAATCCAGCCCTCAATGGTGATCAGGGACAGCAAATTACATTCAATCTGATGATTTCACACAGCAACGGAAAAGGTCAATGTGCTTTCGGGCTGCTTGGCCTGGATCAGGAAGCTGAAACTGTTTTCCAGCAGGATGTCTATAATGCCGCATGCAGTTCTACGTACCCCTGCACCTGACAGACACTGACATGGCGCAGAATTCAGAGACTGGCAATCTTCAAAGCGTCTGATGAAGTGGGATTTTCTCCCATGAAATCTCATGCAATAAATATATTTGTTCGTCTTTAAGTACCATAGGACTCTTTGTTCGCTTGTTTTCCTGAACTAGACTAACATGGCTGCTCCTTTGGATCTTGGCAGCAACAATCAAGGTTGTTGACTTTGATGGTAACTGTGGGGGTCAGCATCTCACAGGATCTGGCTTTGCAGATGGGAACTTGGATCCAGGGTATCAAAGGCTCACTGTGGCATGGCTGATGCATGCTATGATGGAATTTCCTGGGCCCATGAAGTGCAGATGGTCCAGCACCTTGATCTAGACAGACAGGCAGCCTGGCTATTGTATGCATAAACCCCCTCAGAATCTCACTGCACTTTGCACTTAAGGAGAGAGACCACTCAGATAAAGAGATTTTGGTTTAGTGAAAGGCTTCCCAGCAGCTCTTTTGTCTGGTGCCAACAGCAGATCCTCCCCCTTTCCCCCTCACCGTGCTGTGCAGGAAGAAATCATTTTGTTTCATATCAGCCAGACTGATAAAAGAGGCTTCGACAACGTCTGATTTCCCATGGGATGCAGGCGGCAGGAGAGAAGCTGTGCATGACATTTTATTTGCAAGCATAACTGTGCTACCTGCATGCTGTGTGCATGCACATGTGCATGTGCACGCTAATTACTCTAGCCCCCTAGCTCCCAGGGTATTCTCTCCACATCCCTAATGTTTTGGGATGGGTTTCCTCTGTGATTTATTTCCCAGATTTCCATCTGCGTGGGATGGATTCTCCTCAACACCCAGGCAGGACAGAGCCCATTAGCTGAGACTGTTGGACAAAGACACAGTTTCTGGTTCTTTTCCAGGTGCCTGTCCCCCTGGCCTGGCACTTGATAGACAAATGAGACGGGCAATGTGTTGTAGTGGCGGTGGTACACTTCCTCAGAAATCAGGAGCGCTGGTTCAGCTACCAACTTAAGGAAAACAACCTCCCTTCATCTCCTCTCCCACCCTCTATCTCTCAACTAGCTGCATTGTGAATGGTTTGAGGCAGGAATCGTTTCTCACTCGATGTGTTTCATGGACCTAACACAATGAAGTCTGCTCAGTTAGGAGCTCCAGGACCACAACACAAAGAGCTGGAAAGGGAGCCCTAGCATACTTACGGAATGACCCAGATAGAAATGTAGAGGTTGTAGGAGATGGTGCACATAAGGCATTTTATGAGGGAACTTTTCTATTTTGTTTTATTCCCAACGTCCCAAAGAGGCAGCCTCTGGGACAGCTGCCCATGGGCCATTCTGTCCCAGCCTAGCTCCCCCCGAATTGCAGTGGAGCATGGGGTCTCTCTAGGATGGGGCAGGTATGTGACATTTTTGGTCTTGTAATGGGTTGCAAAGATTAATCTGTATTTATTTTGCACACTGAATGAAAAACACTACCAGACCAGCTGCTGTCTTTAAGGCCAACTTGCTGGAAGTTCTGGGCATTAATCAGCCACCTACCATGTTGGGATCAATGTGCTGGGTCACAATTCATGTCGTGGAGCACCACGCTTGACCCCAGCAGCTCCTGCAGAAGGGATGAGAGGGCTGAACTTAGCATTCAGCTGAGACGAGGGGAAGCAAATGCTCACAGCAGCAGAATATCAATGTAACACTGCAGTGCCAAAGATTCGTCTGCACCGATGGAAGACTTTCAGTGGGGACAGAAGACAACATTGCCAAATGCATCTTCCCCACCAGCATTTCTCCCTCTCCGTCTTCTCATAAGTAGGACAATAGCTCCCTTCACTAATTTAGCTCTTAACAAGGTCTAATTAATTTGAGTAAAGCTCATAACAATTACAGTTCCATCCAACTCTGCTATTCCCTTCTGACTGCCTCCCACCCACACTGTCGCTTTGTAACAGCGACATGAAGAGCTCCAGGGAGCGAGGGAACAAGAGTCAAAGGATTTGGTGCTTCATGGTGTTTTCTTCTCCATGAGCAGCATGGAGCCATGCATCAGAGTGGGCAAAGTCAGCTCTGAGCTATCTTAGCACTCGTCCCATCCCAGAGGGTGCTACAGCTGTCTTTGGACCTGGCTATAGGTTAGAGCAGCCCTGAAGCTGCTCTAAATTCACACTAGATGGCAATGATCTCACAAGGCCTCCTGCACTTTGAGAATCCCTAGCTGGCCTATCATTATTCCAGCCACATCCCCTGTGACTCAGCACGCCCCCGCCTGCCTCTACACCACGGTCTGCTGGGTAGAGGTGTGGAATAGATTTCCCCCCTACTCAGGCAACCCCAGCAAATCGCTAAGGACTGTCTAATGACCCCTTTGTACCATCAAAATAGTGCAAAGAAAGGAGGGAAGGTAGCATTATTAATTGCAAAACTCAGTTTGTCCTTTACTAATGCAGGTGTCAAAGCAGTTGTTAAGATTCAAACACTGGGGAACAGCATATAGAGAAAGATGAGATCAAATCACCTGTTGCAATGAGAAAAAAAAATCCAAAGTACTTATTTAGCCCTGAAGCAACAGTGTCACATTTGCTTATGAATTCCACTTCTGCAGTTTCTCTTTGAAGCCTTGAATTGTTATTCATCTGTGCGAGCACAGCTGTCAGTTAGAACAACAAAACATTGGAGGTCAGAAGGAGTGGTGGTTGTGGCGCGCATTACTGGGAAAGTAGCTGCCATGCGGCACTTGTCCGAAAGGAAATACATGTAGCCCAGAAGGTCTTAGCTGAGCCGAGTGACCCAGATTTACGGACAGCTCAGAGACAGCAGCCCAGGAAACTTTCATAGGGAGAGGCTTTAGGAAAGCAATTCCTGCCTGTCAGAAAGGACTGACAGATTTGTGCTGAGTCGAGCCCCTCTTGAGCTATTTTGGCCTGAAATTCCACAGCTGTCAGGAGCTTTATTTGATGACCTGGCCAGAAAGGTGGCCTGGCTGGTTTGCAATAACCAGAGGCATTTTTATTCCTACCACTGCTGCTCGCCTTTTGGTAACCAGCGTCTCCAGAGTCAAGACAATAAATGTCCCCTGATGGACTTGAGAGACTGCATCCCAGTTTTGCATTTCCCCTTTATAAGGACCCATTTCTCTGGCAGGCTACTGAGACATTTGAGTTGCTAGGCATGCTGCGGAGTGAGTCAGTGAGTAGAGAGCAAGTAGGACAGCCAAAGGTTGGTGATTAATGACATTTCTGAGCATGGCCACCCTGCCTCTCCTAGGTGAGCAGTGTTATTATAATCACTCTGTTCATTAGCGCTTCACCCTCAGACACGTACTCCCCTTGTTCCAGCCTTCCTCAGACGACATGGAAATTCACTGCCATCGCAGCCATTTCCCTCTTGCCCACTCAGTGAACATGATGAAATACACTGCAGCAAACTGTACGCAGGCTACATGCTGCATGGTACCAATCCCATCTTCACCCTGCAAGCATCACTGTCTCTTCATTGCTCCTGCTAGCATCTGGATCTCGGTTCTACTATGCAGTCCCCACCAGAGGGATAAGACATTGATGGACACCTGTCCTGCCATAGCTCCAGCGTCACCTTGACGTTCCTTGTATTGTCATCTTCAAATGCAATAGCCATTGCAAGATCTCCTCGGTGAGCCTTTGCGCCGTCTGTAGATCACATTAAAACCTGGCATCCCCCTCCATGCTGTGTGTTCTTTCACAAACCCTCCAAGGGGAGAGCGCCAATGTTTAGAAGCAATGCAGTTTTGATGTTGGCTCCATTTTCTTGTAGCCAGGCTACAATCATTTCACAGGGACAGACAACCTGATTTCTCTTATTAGCACTGTTAGACCATGGCAAACTGAGGCAGCCCAGGCAGGAGCAGAGTCCATGGGGCCTGGACAATCACAGAGTAAAAGACAATGCTTCATAATCTAAAGAGACAAGACAGACAAACAAACAGACAGACAGTAGCAGCCAAACAAATTCTGTGCAACATGGCAGAAGTGCAGAGCCTGTTCTTTTGCGATCCCAGTCCCTGTTCAGTTTTCTAATGTCACTAACCCAACGGCACTGCCATTCCCTTCTGTCTCCTGCCTTGTCTTCCCCAAAACAGCCTTCCACCACCCTCCCCATTCCTCACATGCAGGCTGGGAAGGTGGTGAAATTGAGGCTGCTTCATCCATTGAGAACTGGGTCCTTCCCCATGCTGAATGCTGTTTGGAGCTCACATGCCACCAGTCCCTACTCTGCATGGGCACCCAGCTGAGCCTTGCTGATGAGGCCCACTGACTTTCCGGGAAGAGAGAAGGGGCTAAACAGCCAAAATCCTGTCCTTTGCAAAACTCTGATGCTGCAGAGCCACTTGGAGTAAAGAGATCTATGTCCAGTCCTGAGCAAAACCCAGAAGAAACAACCTGATGCTGTACAAAGAGGATGAGAAAATTATCTGTTTCTGCTGCATCTTGGTTTAACCTCCAGATCTGCAGGTGAATTTTCCCTCAGCCATGCCACGGGCATTAACAGAGCAGTTGCTTCAATGTACGTAACTCAGCCTGTGACCCGCACAGTTCTACCCATATCTCTCCTCTTTCCTTTTCTTCTCCTTTCACACTCTGTCAAATGTAATTAAAAGCCCTAAACCCAACTAATTCTTCTGTTTATGCATTATCCACTTTGTGTTCCTATACCTGCATCTTCTCAAGCTCAATTCATTAAAAATCCTTTACCGGGGATGGATTCATGTTTAGGATGTATTGCCATTCCAGCACTATTGTTTGAATCAATCCATTTATGTACGAATAACACTGACAGAGGAAATATGTCCAGAGCAGGAGAGATTCTCCATGCTTCTAAATATAAACAGGGCCCCCAGTTCAAGTGTCAGTCATCTAATTTCTGGTTTTTACGTTTAGGAAAATTATGACATGACTGCAAAGGGTATATTAAGGTCAGAGTGCCGGAGACTTCAGCAGCACAGCTACACACGCAATCTGCGTGTCCTCTTGCCACCTCATTACCATGACGTCTAGTCACTTGCACACCTATGCACAAGGACGATGCTCGAACAAGCTGATCAGGCAGTTGCACCTATTTCTGCATTCACTTAACCAGTTAAGGTCAGCTGCCTCTGTGGTTGCACTTCACATGTAATGGCAAGCCTGTCATTTTTAAAAATCTGCCTCTCGGTTTTCAACTCTCTTTAAGGAAGACAGCATAGTCTACTGGATAGGGCCCTAGGCTAGCAGCCAGAAACTAAAAATCTAATCATGACCCTGCTCCTGGCCTTGTGCGTGGCCATGGGGAAAATGGAAAATGAAAGAAATGATTCTGACCTCCTTTTGCAAAGTGCTTTGAGATCAATAGAAGAACAATACTGCATACAAACTACACACATACATACATATATATTATATATATATATTATAATTTCCTTCAACAATAACAAAGTATTGCCCTTCCTCAAGGTCTATTATTTGTACAGCCACCTTTTAAAGGCCAGTCCCAGTAGAAGTGTAAAAGGCCCGTATCTGTCCCCTCAGCATACTCTAGACACCCTTCAGTGGTGCTTTAAAATGTTCACCGGGCCTAGTCAATTCCCCGTAACCCTCCAAGAAGACGAAAATTATTGCCTATGGGGGGCCATTTGTCCATGCTCCTCTTCAGCCTCCTTTGCTTACTTGTTAAATTTTCAAACAAATGCTTTCTCCCCTGCTGCCCCTCACAGCTGTCCGTACGCCACTCTTCTCGTAATTAGACTGTGTGCTCTCCCAGACAGGAACCATCATTTTGGTCTGTGTTTATGCAGCACCTGGCACAATGTGGGCCTGGCCCATGAGCAGAGCTTCTAGGTGCTGTCGTAACACAAGTAAATAAGTCAACATAATAATTAATAATAATGATGGCCCTCTGAAAATACACTGATGCCACCAAACTGCTGCGATCTTTCTAGTCAGAGAAGGTCAGACTAGATCAAGGCACACAAGCCACTGGGCAACAGTAAAAGCCCAATGCCTTGCTTTCACCTCTTACCTAGGAAAAGTGTCTTTTATCTACAGCAATTCAAGTGAAGAGATAAGAAAAAGCTCCTTTAAAACGTTTTCCCCCAGGAATTGGAATCTCAGTTCTCTCAAGCCAAGCGCACATTTGACATTCCCTTTTCTGATACATGGTGCCTTTCTGTCTGTTTTAGAAGGGTGTGGCGTGGGTGCTTTCCTCGGGGGCACAAAGTGCCCCTCCATGGAAGATGATGCACCCAAAGGAGCAGAAGACAAAGACGGAGCAGGGAGCAGCTTACAATGAAGCGAACACTTCAAAATAAAGAGCAACAGACAAGGAAGGGCTGTCTCACGGATCTGTGCCGAAAAGAATTTAGTCACTAGACAACCAGTTCAAATCTGGTCTCAATCATGTGACTGAAGAACGACGGCTCTTTGGTCCCCTGGACGAAATGGGACATTAGCTTGGCCCAGTTGGTAGCCATCAGGTGTCCATGACCCTATTTGGAGGTCTCCTTACTGGCCATCTCAGCAGATGCTGAGGATAGACTGAGCAGGGAGACCTTGCTCTCCTCATGGCTCTAGCATGAGCAAAGCAGGTACCACCTGTGCAACATGTAAAGCGGGAAAGCCATTCTCCAGGGAAATCAGGCTAGGGAAATGTTAGGGCCAGGCCAACCCTGGGCTGTGCAAAGGGACATACAAACCCTTCTACATCCCTGGAAGGGAGAAGGGGAACTATAGTCACCAGGCTTAGAGAACAACCAGCTGTTCGCCCCACGTGTCCCTGGGACAAACATTGTCTATCCATCTATAGCACGTATCTGGCACCCACCTGGTTAGTATGAAACCTCCCAATCCTCACTCCCAGCACAGTCCCAGCTGTGCTACCCTGCCCGTGCTACAGATGGCAACTGAGGCACAGAGAAGCTAAGCGACTTGTCCACAGTCACATAGGAAGCCTGGAGCAGAGCAGAGAGCTAAATCCAAGACCCAAGCTAGTTCCCTGGCCACTGGACCATCCTTCTGCTCTGTCATCCCTAGACCCTTACGCTCAAATCTGAATTGGATCACGTGTGGTTTGATCTTGGCAGTCTTCATGTAACCCCTCATCCTAGTAAGAAGAGGCTCAGCAATTAAGCTGGAATCCAAATTAAAGAAAGCTAAGTTATTATTTTGAGTGGGAAGGTTGCTGGGGCATGGGATTGCTCTATCTGCATATATGTAAATCACAACTAGATAAAGTGCCAGCAGATATGCACAGGAACATGCAACACACACAGCCCCAGGGTTGGGAGAACCAATAACTTGTGCATTGCAAATGACTTCCTCTGTCCAGCTGTTTAAATCAGCTCTTATCTGGGTGTGGAATAAATACCCCACCCTTAAAAATGAGAAAACTTCTGCATCAACCAAAGCACCAGTGCCTAGCTGATGCCTGCACTCTCATCTCGAGGGAAATTACCTGGGCAGCAGAGCTGTCACTGGACCAGGAAGCAAACCCATCTTGCTGAACATTATGAAGAGGGCTGACAGCTCCCGAGGGTCCATCCCATCTTCCTCAGCTGGAAAAGGAGTACTCACAAAACAAGGCCTAAAGGAGGGAGAGACTTTAAAGTGGGGGAACATTGCTTTTGTGAAAGACTCCTTTGGAGACAGAAATCCTTCTCTGGAAAAGTCTGAGATATTGCAATACCAGCTGCTCTTTCTAAATGGCCCGCGAGGGTCTGGGGTGCAGACTAAGTGAAGTGTGGGCAGCCTGTCCCTAGCTAACCTATAACAGACATCACAGCTAATTAAAGTGCAAACACTGATGAGCCAAATGAGTCCTGCGTGGGCCAGATTGTGATCGCACTTTTCCTCCTGTAAATCTGGAGTAGCTACATTCACTCTCCTGTGGTGAATGTGGATTTACACCAATGTCAAGGAGCACAAAATCTGGCACTTTGCCCCAGGAACCTCCCTCCCCTGCCTCTGTTGAAGCCGGGTTGCCCCGCAGAAGCAACAGTGTTCCTGACTTCGCAGTTTCTGGGTTTCTCTCCTCACCCAGGGGAACCATGCTGACATGCAGGGATGGAGAGTCAGCTTATGAAATGGGAACAGGTTGCCTCCTGCAGACACTCGGAGGCACTGCATGGAAGTTGGGCTGACATCTCAGGTGACCAGATGTCCCAATTTGACAGGGCCAGTCCCAATATTCCCGTCTTTGTTTTCTGTAGGTGCCTGTGACCCCACAGCACCGATCCCTGATTTTTCACTGCCATAGTCACAGCAAAAGCTTCACTCTGCACACCTGACAACACTCTCCTCACAGGAACCAAATGACAGCCAGCCATCTGCAAAGATGCCTCCTGATGTCTGGTTTAACGTCAAGCATCCAGCCCAGGCTCACCAGGGCTAGATGATCCCAAAGTGCTGACACCCACTCAGCAGAGAGCAGCTAATAAACTCCCAACCTGGAACAGGATGTCATGCAGGTGAATCTCAGAGTCGGGTTTATTCATCCACCTGCCAAATCCAAAACATGTGGGGCCATTTTCCCTGCAGAAAAACAAACCTGACAAATAACTATCTATATAATCTCTGTAAAAAGACAGAGGACCGAGATTTCCAGGGTGGTGAGTACTGCCAGGTGACAGCCTGGAAGCAATGTTCCCTCTAATTTTTCACAGGCTGTGTGCCAAAAAAAATTCTTTGTGTGCGCCAGTATTAGCACTGTTGAATTTCTTTGTGCGTGCTTTATTTCATTGTGTGCATGGGTTTCATGATCTGTGTGCATGCACACACACTACAAGCTTAGAGGGAACATTGCCTGGAAGGCTGAAGTTTTCTATTTATAGGGGTAGCTAGAGAGCTTTCCCCCACAGCACGCCACTACTGGGCTCTTAGGTCAAAGGGAAGGCACACGGTTCGTTGGGCAAGGCAGGGCTGAGGGTGGCCAGGACTGTACCCCAGCGTAGGATGCTACTGTCCAAGACAAAGCCCTTTAGAGTTCAGTCCATGCATTTGGTCCCTAGGTCCAGCATGCTTTGCAGAACTGAGCGAGTGCCCCTGGCTGGAACAGCAAGGATGCAAGACGTTGCAGCTATGGAGGGGATAGGTGAAACGTCCCGGGAACACACATTTCACTGCAGGTCAGGATTGTAGTTCACGGGCTGCATTCAGTGAGGACTCAGGACTTACACAGCAGGGGCGCAGCACCGCAAGGCTGTAATGCTTGTGTTGAGGTGAGTGGCAGAAAGATCTTACACTGTGAAAACAAAGCAAAACAAGCAAACCAAACATCACAGGGAACTGCAGTGAATGGCAGCGCATTGCATTCTCTCAAATGTCAGAGACAGTGAGTCTCCAGAGACCAAGAGAGAAACACTCACGGCAACTGCTCACTGTTCTCCGTACATCAGGAGGAAGGAGTGGGAGGGAAGCAGAGGGGAGACTGGGGCAGCGGTGCAGCGTGGGAGCCAAGCAATGAAATCTGAACCGTCGCAGAGAGTAAATGTCTGCATTGCACACCCTCACCTGCAGCTCTCCACAGACACCAAGGCGCCATAAATACTAGCCACCAGCTTTGCTCTCATTCACTGCCGCATCAGCAGCTGGAAGAGCTTGGCTAACAAGCACCTCTCTTTCTGACAAGAGAGTCACGCTCCGTGAATTGGAATAACACTTTAGGACACAGCCAAAGCTGGTTCATCACACCAACCCTGTCTCCAGGCTGCTCCTCTCAAACCTCCCTGCTTGTGGAAACATGCACAGATTTGCTCTCTGGATTCCTTGACTTGCAGCTATCTGTGCACTTCCAGGCAGAAGCCAGCAACGTGCTCTGGAAGCAAAGGGAAGATGCTGCCCTCCTCCCCAGGGACTGAATGAGAGAGAATATGACTGCATGCTCAGTACCTTTTGCTAAGCAGCCTTCCTTCTCTCTCAATTTTGGAGTCCACCTGGCTGTCCTGTCACCCACCCTCTCCCCAGAGTGACCCTGGACAGCTTACTTGGAAACGAAAATTACACAGGCCTCAGACTCCACTCTCCCACTGCCAGAAGGTGGGGACCCTTGCAACATGCAGCCGTGCACGGTTCAGCCTTTCACACTTGCCCTTATGAGCACACAGAAGGACATTTCTCTGTCCTACCAAGACCCTCCATATAGACCCGAGCAGAAGCCCTTCCCCAGAGCCCTACTAAGCATGCAGAAGGAGAGGATGGTTTGCCTCCTCATGGCTCTCATGCTTCAGTAATTTGTTCTCTCTTAGCCCATTTGTTGTTTGTTTCTCCTCCCTCACATTCCTTTCTATTTAGAGCTTTTGTCAGCACAGGCTTGGCGATCAAATGTTTGTTATTTCTAGGGTATTCCGAGCCAAAATAAAAGGCAGCACTGTTTAGTCTTTTTATTTCCTTTCTCCTCATCCCTGAAATATGTCAGCTGATTCAGCATATTGCCTTACAAAGTGGTTTGCATTTCCCCAGGGACAGATGGTAAATTCTAACTCCTGTTGCTCCTAGATATTTTTGCTGCCTATTGAATTACATTTCTGTTTATTTTTCAAGCAATGGGTGAGAAGATCTCCTATAAACTATCACATCAGAACATGGAGTCCCGCAAAAGCGCCTTAAGGAAAATTTCAGTGGAAAATCCAAGCCCATTACGCTCTGCCAGTGTAACATTAGCAGGGTTTGAACATGAAAACTGCACCACCACAGCACAGATCTTTTACCATTTAACCTAAAGGAAGAACTCCGCCTGCTAATACCAATAGTAAGCTATTATCTTCTAGTAGACTAGCCATTAGAGGAAGACCTTACACACACTGAGGAGTTGTGTGGCACTTTAAGACTAACAGATTTATTTTTTGCATTGGACTAGACTAACATGGCTATCCCTTTGGAAACTTACACACACTGCCATTTTTATTACACCAGTGTAATCTAAACTTGTAGATTCCAGGAGAAAGGATTTCAGCAGTGTAGAAACATCAGGGGGGTGCACATGACATGTACTAAAGGGGTTGTTTATAAAACCCAGTAACTCTGGAGTCTGTAAAAACAGATAGTGAGAAATATGGACAATTCTAATCTGTAAAAACAGATAGTGAGAAACATGGGCAATTCTAAAAATGCTGCTATGACATTACTGACATTTAGAAAAAATAAATGGATTTACTTAATATCTTTCAGCATCTGCTAGACACAATGTTAGCCCCTCCCTTTATGATCAACTGATGTTGGCTCTGATTATATAAAATGCCTTCCTCCATGCTTAATGTTTCATCTGTAGGATGGGCTTCACACTATTTTTGTATTTAATACACATTTTCAAACAAGCAGGCTGTGCACAAAGTGCACGGCAATTATGTGCCTGCCTTGCACATATAATTGGTTTGACCTTATATGCAGATCAATTCAGTGCACCTATGAACTGAATAACTGAGCAAATTTAGACAGGTGCTTATTTTAGTTCTTTTTTGCAGGGCTATACTTTGCTGTATTTTCCATACAGAGAGATCTGACCAAATGACATTTCCATTTGTCAGTCTGTTGCTTTTGTGCTTTTGGTTTCATGAGATCTTTCACATTTACTTATGAACACAGTAACTTCTTAGACAGAAGAAGGCTGTACTATTTGACTCCAGGGGCTTCGCTAGTGCTGGGCTTACAGGGCTTGAGCCCCAAGTCCTAACGTCAGAGCCCCAGATCTGCCACGGCGGTGGCTGCAGTGGTGGCATGCTTAAAACGCACAAGCCCCGAATCCTGGTGCCCAAGTTCCAGGTCTTTTTCTGGGCCAGGAGCACTCCTGTTTGACTCCACCATTTCACCTACCTATCTATTTATTCTTAAATACCCAACAGTCCCTATTTGATATGACAAGAAAGAAAGCAATCCTGCTAAATGACTGAGGGATTTAACTCATGGCAGAGTTACACCTCCCCTTTAGAACAGGTTTATATTCATGAAAATTACAGCAAAATGTTCTGCTTATTACTCCAGCACAGTCTGCTGGAAAATCATGCGATGTTTAATGAGAACCATGCATTTTGCTTTTCTAAAATGAACTGTCTGTCAGAGAGGTAATGTTTTCTTTTAATAACAGTACAGTAATAATTTAATACCTGGCTCCTATTGTGATGGAATATGTCTTACACACTGTTTCATTTCTGTCAATGAAGTGCTCAAGCTGAAAAACCATATGTTGGAAAAATTAATACAATTAGTTAAAGAGCATGACAGAACCTTCCTTGCTGCCTCATGGGGAGACTGGAGGTCCTGACAACTAGGAAGAGCCAAGAATGCAACTGAAATTGGTCCATGCATTGGAAAAGAGGTAGCTGACCACTGAGCTATGTCTCCCCCAGCCCAAGAAGTCAAAAACCTATACCTGCTAGAAAGAGAAGAGGAGCTGGATTTTGGGGGAAAGATCAGGGGATCTAGCTGATGCACACAATCATTCATACTACTTCAAGATGCTTAGCCCTTCACAGCTACATTTTCAGAACTCCTGCAGCATCTACCTTTCACTCTGAAACCTCCCTTACATGTCCCAAAACCATTGCATATCCAAATGGTCCCTTTCTGGAAATTCCCCTCCTAGTGATTTCCCAAGGTCACATAAGGAATCCATGGCAAAGTTAGAAATAGATCCTGACTCCTACAGAGTCCTGTGCACATAACACTACTACGTTTTGTAAAGGGTGTTGAGACAAATGAAATCATCTTTTATAATTATCATCTCCAAATGGGATGGAATCCTGCCCCGTAGCAACCACTGCAGGGGCTGGATTTGAGCAAACCTAAACAGGAAACTTTAATATGAAAATATTTCAGGGTGTACTTTCTCCCCCACATCCCTCTTGTTTGTGGGATTTGTGCAGACACATGATGTTGGTGCCCTAGAAATGTATCATCTAAGCACCTCTCAGGGGCTCACCTTGTGTCTGAGCTGAAAACGATTCGGACAAGTCAGCATTGCAGCAGAAAGTCGCGGTTGGTCTTTATAAGCAAGAAGACACAAAAACCACAGCCACGAGGATATCGTCATAGTCAGTCCCAGAACTGTCACATCACGTGCAGGTGACTATTCTATTTCTAATGAGGTAGAACTGATGGTTAAGAAAAGTAGTGGTTTGGTTCTCAAACAACCACTTCACCTAGACAAAGATGGTTCTGCTGTCTTTAAATGAAAGTGATTTTTTCCCACCTGGACTAGATTGCCAAAAAAATTCACAAAAAGGAGGCTACGAAGGCTTCCCAACCACAAGGGAGTGTTCCACATGTATGAATGAATAGACAAGATCCCCGCTACCTGTACCTCTCAGAATAAAATATCAAACCAGCTCCTGAGCCACTGTAAATATGTTGAACCAATTAGGCTCGGCCAATAACATAAGCCTGGTAATATGATGGAAAGCTAATGAACTTAGGCTGTATTGCATGGCTGGAGGGAGGGAAGTATCACAAGCTGTCTCCAGGCCTGCAGTGATGGCCATCAAAATCACCCCAGAATGGAAAGCCGGTGCAGTGCAAAGAATGAATTCCAACATGCTTACATAGACCCAATCCACTAAGCAGGGAGAAGACACATTCTCATCATCATCATCATGACAAATACCACAGGGCTGATTCAGAGCAAATCCAAACAGGGAACTTTAAAATGAAAAATATTTTAAGGTGTGCTTTATCCTCCAGGTTCCTCTCACCTGGACCTGTAGCTTAAAGCCAGATCAAGCACCAGCCAGATCAATCTCTAGGTTGGTGCTTAAGATGGTCTGGCTGAATATTTAGTCTACACCACTGTAAGACTCATTGTGCCACTGAAGAATTTGGGGCCCACAGGATCCCCTTCTACATAGCAGCATTCCTTGCTAAACACACTTCAGATTTGTTAGTCTTCCATTCTAGTAATATGTCAATACAACAGCCACTGAAACTCAAATCAATCTTTCCAACAGATTCATGGATTTCAAGATCAGAAGGCACCGTTGCGATCCCCTGGTCTGATGTCTGTTTAACACAGGCCAGACAACTGCCCCAAAATAAGCACATCTTTTAGAAAACAGCCAATCTTGATTTAAAAACTGTCCATGATGGAGAATCCACCACACCCCTTGGCCAATTGTTCCAGTGATTAATTTCTCTCCTTATTAAAAATGTATGCCTAATTTCCTGTCTGAATTTGTCTAGCTTCAAAATCTAGCCATTGGATTGTGTTCTACCTTTCTCTGAAAGAGGTGGTTGCTGGGTTTGGCTATGAATATCCTCACTGCAGATCCTGTCCTGTCATATAGAGCAGCTGATGAAGACAATGAGAATATGTCAGTCTCTTTAGCCTCCATCCGCACCCATGTTTCAGTGCTGTATAACAAGAGTTGGCAGAACCATGGTTCCATAGATTCACAGCCTCATGGTCAGCTTGATGTCTCCACAGAGGCCACTGAAAGGTCTGGAACAGTAGTTCTCAAACTCTTGCAGGTCGCAACACACTTGGTGGCATATCACAACCCTGCAGGACACACCAGCCCACCCAACCCAAATCCAGCCATCTCCATGGTACTCCACAACACACTTAGCACTGTGTGGTGACAGCGGTAGAGAACCACTGGTCCAGAACACCACGTTCTGCATGGGATGAAGCTTCCAAGTGGTTTTCCAGAATTCAGGGCATGCCCAAGTAAAATGCATTTCAGCAATCCTGGCCTGAAATGACAGAGTTATGGCTGACGTTAACTCACTACATGTTTTTCTCCTAGGCAGACTTCTTGTACCATCACTAACAGTCCTTTATCTAGTGTCCTGCAAAACTGTATTTATGGAAAAATACGAATGTTCTGCTACAGAGTCATGGACACTCACCTTTAGTTCCCTGCCAGAGTCCCAATTGCATTGGTGCCATTCACTCGGAAAACACCTTTTCTTCCATTATCAGGCACTTGGGAGAAGAACAATCTATGCCGAGACAACCTCTCAGACTAAAAAGCACTCAGCTGGGGTCAGTGGTTCTCTGCCTTTGTTTACTTTGCCATTACAACGCTACTCAGTCACTTATTTATATTACCTACTAATGACATTTCTCCAGCAGGCACACACTTGACTGATCACTAAGTGAATCGCAGCCTTGGCTTTGTGCACCCGCTGAAAAGCACGCCTGCAACGGAGCTGGAGGTGTCATTTCCAGCTCAGATAAACATCCACATGCTCGCTTTGACTGAGTTAGTGCATTAAAAAAGCCAGCGAGCCGCAGTGGTACAGGTGGCATCACACATACAACCTTAGGTTAAGGTCTAGGACAGGACTCAGCTGTGGGCAGCTTACCAGACCCAAGCCACCCTGCCATGGCCCCATGGCTATTTTTAGCACACTAGCTAAATGAGAGCTAGCCCACAGTCTATCCAAGCTGGAAAATACATCTCTCAGACGCCATGTGGACATAGCCTCAGTCTCTTGGAAACCTATGACACGTAACTGTTTGCCAGAACAGGCACAGGAAGCTTGGATGTTATTTTTTTTTTAAAATCCACTTCTTCCATTTTCTAGGCTTGTTGTGGATGTGGATCCCAGCTCTTATGCATGCCTCAATAAGGCAAAACAACATTACGTGCACAGACAAAGGAGAGGTGCTACGAACATCAGATGTGAGCACATTTTAAAACAATGGTGCGTTTCATATGCCACTCACATTGAGATGAGTGGATAAACCTGTGTATTTTTTCAGAGCAGAATCCATGACATTTCTCTTTATAAAGTGCTTGTTGACTTCCCCTGCCTTATTCATGTCAGAAGAGAAAAATTTGCTTCTTTTATCAATCTGAATGCAGGAAACAATGACTGTATCCCACAAGGCACTTCACATTCACAGTAAGCTGAATTCTTTTTTACTTTGATCAGCCTTATTGTTGGTTCTTTGTCTCACCCATCATCTCCCGATGAGAGCCCTTTGTTATTACCAAAAAATAAATAAACCCACCTGGAATGGAAAAACACTGCAGCATGGACATCAGTGCCTACTTGACTAGAGTCTGCAAATAAAGCAGAAGCTGCTTAACTGAGCAATTTGTCCTGTTTCTGTGCTACACCATTTCAAACCAGTTTCTGTAAGTTACCTCACCACCTCTCTGCAGCAACATTTTTTTTAGATTCATTATTGTAAGGGTCAGGACAATTTCCTGATTGCTCCCTATGTGAGACAGACAGCCTGAACCATCTGCGACCTTTGATCATTTGTTTTTTAACACCTACTGGTAATAAAGCCAAAAACTATCCCATCAAAGTGGCTTGAGCAAAGATGATTATCCCAACAAAGTGGCAAAATGCTCATTCAGTTCGGGAGGGGAAGACTGGCTACCCTGAATCTCACTGAGGCACCGTCCCAGCTGTTAGCATTTAGTGACTTTGATCTTACTCTTCTTTTGTCACAACTTCTATGTGTAAAGTACCCTTGGGTCCTGTTTGTGTTTAGAAATTCAGCCTCCAAGAAAGCTGCACCAAACGTAAATTTCCAGTGCAGGGCTATAGATTGTTATTTGAGTCAAGAAAGTTTCCCCTGTTTGAAACCAGGGTTTTATTTGTTTGTTTATTATTTGGAATAGCAGAGTGCCAAAGAGAACAAAAATAACAGTCCATGCCCCAGAGAGTTTATAACCTACGTATAAAACAAGAGATTACAATTGGATACAGCCAGTTGGGACAAACAAGAAAACAATGAGACAATATTGGCCAGCATGGTCCCAGCACACCAATAGCCTAATGTCAAGTTTTTTGTAGGCAACAACAAAGGAGAGTTTTAAGAAGGGCTCTGAAGGAGAATAATGATCATGGAACTACAGAAGATTAGGGTTGGGTGGGTCCCCAAGAGATCATTTAGTCCAATCCCATGCTCAAAACAGGGCCAACTCCAACTAAATTAGCCCAACCAGGGCTTTGTCAAGATGGGCCTTAAAAATCTCTAAGGATGGAGATTCCACCACTTCCCAAGGTAACTCATTCCAGTGCTTCACCACCCTCCTAGGGTGAAGGGATCCAAAAAGAGGGGTGACATGGTCAAAGTGACAGGCTAGAAATGTGATCTTGAAAGCAGCATTCTGGATGGATCTGAGTGGAACCAGAGACATGGTTCTTGCAGTAATCAAGATACGAGCTGATGAGTTTTAGCTGCGTGGATGAATAGAAAAGGCCATCATTTACACACATGATGCAAAGAGAATCAGCAAGAGGTAGACATAGCTTATATCTTTGGAGCTAAAGTGAACTCAGAGTCAAAGGTGATACCCAAGTTATGTGCCTCCGTGACAGGCAGCATGGTGGTATTGTCCAGGGTGACTGACTCATAGACTCTAAGGTCGGGGGGGGTGAATACGATCAACTGGTCTGACTCCCTGCACAATGCAGGCCACAGAACCTCACCCACTCGTGCCTGTAATAAACGTCTAACCCAGGGGTCTCAAATACGTGGCCCGCAGGCTGCATGCAGTCCCTAAAGCTATTTCCTGCAGCCCACAATGACACCATTGTTACCGATGTTTGCAATATCGTTGTATGAAAACATTTCAGTGGTGCAGCCCTCAGACTAATGTACTAGTCCTCATGTGGCCCTCAGGGTGATTTGAGTTTGAGATCTCTGCTCTAACCTATGACTGAGTTATTGAAGTTTTCAAAGCATGGTTTAAACTGGAGGATGGATGAGAAGGATCTATTGAAGGACACATTGAAGGAGCAGTTAGAGAGGTAGAAGGAGAACCAGGAGAGGACACAACCATAGAAGCCAACAGAGGACAAGATTTCAAGAAAGGCTTGGTCAACTGTGTTGAAGGAAGTTGATGGGTCAAGGAAGAAGAGGATGCAGAACTGGTTCAGACCTTCAGCCTGGAACAGGTCACAAGGTCATTAGAGACTGAGGAGAATGGTTTCAATGGAGCGCAAGGATTGGAAACCAGACTGGGGAGAGTATAGGATGCAAACGGAGGAGAGGAACTCCACCCAGCAATTATAAAGAGCATAGACTTAGAGATGAAAGGGAGGAGGGAGATGTGGCGGTATAGGAGGGGAAAGTGGAATCAAGGATGGGTCTTTTTAAGATGGGAGAGACTAGCTCTTGTTTGTATTGTGAAGGAGGCACCAAAAGAGAGAGGGTTTATGGAAAAGAGTAAGGGAAGACAGGAGAATGAACTCCAGGGCAATCAGAAAATGATATCACTGAGGCAAGAGGAGGGATTACAGGAAGCAAACAGCCAAGAAACCTCTGCATGTGTGATGGGAAGAAGAAGAGAGTTGTTGGAAGAGAAAATTCACTGATTCAAATAATGGCTTTCAGCAGCTCATGCTGTCTGCACTAGAGATTTGAATCAGTGCACTTACATCAATGGCCCACTGCTGGCTGAAATCAGGGCAATAGCCACATAACTGCTTTATGTTTGCTTTCCTTGCCAGCAAGCCATGATCAATGTGGAAGGAGTCAGTGGTATAGCGCTCTACTCCAGAGCTCTGGGTTCAATCCCCATCCTGACCACAAATAGCCTTTGTTTCCTTGGCAATCAGGTAGGCTTGATTTTTAAAAGTATTTCAACACCTAAACTTGTGGATAAATGCCTAACTACCTTTAAATATCTGGCCTCTCTGTGCCTCAGTTCCCTATCTGTAAAATAGGGTAATAGCATCACCTTATCTGCAAGCAGAAATATCACAAACTCTGTGAGGTGCTCAGATATGACAGCAATGGGGTCCAGATAAGATAGACAGATAATCTGAGTGGCACTGAGGAGGTGGCAGGGGGAGGACAGTGGATGTTGACTAGCTGCCCCAACAGGCATCACTCACGTTGCTTTTCAGTGTCAACCTTGCAAACAGTAGCCACAGCATTTCTATTTCCTCCTTTCGTTTTCACCAACCATAAGGAAGGGGCAGGATGGGAGGAGTACGGAAGGCTCCTCATTGGCCCAGCACTGGTTTATCCACCAGGTGGCGGACAAGACTAATTTATAAAGACTCGTTATTGTTTGATTGTCTGGCATCATGGTGAATAAATTCCTTGCACTCTGAATGCTAACCTACCACCTCAAAAAGAAGCCAAAGCATCGGCACACTGGAGGAAGAGGACGAAAGACACCATTTGTGCTTCTCTGAAAAGCAATCTTGGAGAGTGGTTTCTACAATCAAGACCAATGTGTATCATGCACAGACACACCTGACTCATTGGCTATCAGAGGACAGAGCTAGCATATTCACAACACGTTTTCGCTCAGCTAACCTTTCAAATAAATTACAGGGGGAAAAATATATGGCAGAGGCCCACACATCTGCATTTCAAATCATCCACTTTGATGTTCCAGACCCTGGAAGGTAGTTTTGGAAATTGCAACCACTATCATTCAAAGTAATGCTTCCAACAGGAAACCAGGCAAAAGGTTGACTTCCTGTTTAACAACATTTTGACTAGTTTTTGGCATGATATATTTCATTGTGCATAGGGCTTTGGTTGTGCATCAACTAATGGAAATGATGAGAGTTTTGCCCACTTCAGCAGAAGTTGAAGATACTCACTACCTTTTAGGATTAGCCCTTATACAGGTATATCCCCAGACACTGAAAAGGTTCATAGATTTCAAGGCCAGGTGAAACCATTGTGATCATCTAGTCTGATCTCCTATATGACACAGGCCAGTGAATTTCAGTGAAAAAACAACAAGGAGTTGTGTGGCACTTTAAGACTAACAGATTTATTTTTTGCATGAGCTTTCGTGGGAGAAGATTCCACTTCCTCAGATGCTTCGAAGATGGGTGAACTTACAGAAAGGAATGAAACCAAATGCAAGGGGGTGTAAAACATAGGATCAGGTCATAAAGTAACAGCAAATCAGAGCAGTTTCACCCATTGATTCCTGCATTTTTCAAATATTCCCTATTTCATCATTATTTAGCATTGTCTCCCAAAGGTCCTTTATAGAGTTTTGGTCAGAAATCCTGAAGACATTGTGTATTTCTTTGCTGTAGCCTTCCAATAAAATCCTTAGTCAAGCACTAACATTTCATACAGGTAAACAGTCACAACGTAGAACAAAACAGCCTACATCACTGAACACTGTAACCACACAAGGAAATTTCCAGGCTCTGAGACAACTGTAACGCTTGATTACCTCTAAAAAGAAGCTTTTATCCAAGGCACTATTCAAACACTGAGGAAGCATCACAATGCCGCTATGAGATGGTGGAGGTGTTATCACACTAGACCTGCTCTTTCAAATGGACAGAACAGAAGTAACTTGATCGAGGTCACACAGTGAGCCGGTAGCGGAGCTGGGACTCTCCCTGTGTTCGAACAGTTACATTCTCTTCTCTAATGATAAATAAAGCAAATGGCTTTTTCCACCCTGCTCTTTCACAGATTCATAAAGTTAAGATGAAAAGATCATTAGATCATCTAGTCTGACATCCCGTAGAATGTAGGCCATGGACTTTCCTTCAGTTACTCCTGTACTGAGCCCCAAAACTAATGTTTTTGACTAATGTGTCTCTTCCACAAAGATATCTGGTCTTGACTGGAAGACTTCAAGGGAGAGCAAAAACCACCATTTCCCCAAGTAGTTTGTGCCAATAGTTAATCAACCTGTTAAAAATGTATTCTTTTTCTTTCTAATTTTCGATGTATTTTACTTTAAATTCCATCCATTGGTTCTCATTCTGCCTTCCTCTGGTAGAGTAAAGAGATATTTAGTACCAGTATTTTCTCCCTATGATGGTACTTATACACTTACATCACTTCTTGACCTTTTTCTTTCTTGTCACCAGCATGTCTGGCATCTGATGAAGTGGGACTTCACCCATGAAAGCTCATGTGAAAAATAAATTTGTTAGTCCTTAAAATTGCCACAGGCCTCTTGGTTTTTTTTTGTTTTTTTTTTTTCCTGAACTAGACTAACACAGCTACCCCTTTGGAATCGGCACTTTGAATTGCATCAAGAAGTGAACAAAAAATCCAGTGCTGAATAGCTGTAAGGGTTCAACATGGCAGGCTGGTCAGGTGCATTCTGCACTGGCTCAGCCTGTAGACAATCCTCCATCATAGCCCTAAGAAAAGCGAATTAGTGATCTGGAGTGACCACAAGTGACCAAAGCCATGGGGGAGAACTGCACATTACCCTGGCCGGCATTTAAACAAGGCCATCTGATGTTTAACTTCCACCTGAATACTTAATATTGCAGTTCAGCATCACATCTGTTTTGTGTACAAACTAAAGCTCTTGGTTGTAAGCGAAGCTTTTGCCCCAATGACAACACAGCAACTGCATCCAGCAGAGCCACAGCAACAGCTAGAAGAAGATGGATTCTCTGGATCTTAGAGTCTTTACATCATGATTTGAGGACTTTAATGACTTAGTCATAGGTTAGAGGTTTATTGCAGGAGTCGCTGAGTGAGCTTTTGCGGCCTGCATCATGCAGAAGGTCAGACTAGATGATCATACTAGTCCCTTCTGACCTTAGAGTCTATGAGTCTATTACCCTTTCCTTTACTTTTACTAACTTTGCTGAGGCGCTGCACTCACATGGAATGAAGACAGAGAATTAACTTGTTTTATCCAAACCCATTGACTCTTTTCTGGGGCAGAAGCGACACTTTTAGCAGAGGGCACCACATGCCACTCCAAACTGGCTCATGCGCGGGGGGGTGCTGACCCCTGTCTTAAAGGGACATTTTCACAGTTTTGGATTCCAAACTGTTGCCTAACCATTTTCTAATCTGATAGGCGAAGGCTTCCAGCTTCTAAATATTTTACTCTTTAAAGGTGATCATCTCCTTGCTAGTTTATTTTTGTTAAATTGTCTGATTTTTGTTTTGTTTTGTTTTGTTTTTGTTAAGATCATGCTTTGTGCACTGGCCTCTGACTTTGCATTAACAGGGAGCAAACAATGTTGTCATGCGAAAGAGGAAAATCCAGGTTCCTGAAAGACTGAAAAAAGTCTTGTGATGATTCAGTGAGCTTCTACAAAGTGTTTCCCTCACCAAAGAATAATTCAGCGAGGTAAAACAGTGCTAACCAATCAGATCGTATCACTCTGATTGCAGCTGAACTGAAAATATCACTCTCTTCCTAGTTGCCTTACCTTTCTATTTTAAATGGGGATGTTTTCATAAACTAGCTATCAAAAATATAACAAGTTTTAAGAATTAAAATAAAGAAATAAGATTTTCTCTAGCTCCTTGGGTAAGCATGCAGATATTAAACACTAGACATACTGCTTGCTCCTTTGACTGAAGCAGTTTTCTTTCTGAAACCTTCTTCTATGCAAGCCACTTTTGCAAGTGACAGGTACTTTATAGCACAGAAAGGAAGTCATTTCCAGAGGCATTAATTTAGTTGGGCATCAAAGTAAATCACAGCGGTGGAAGGAGAAGTAATGTTTAAGTGGTACCTCCATGAAATAAAACAAATAACATCCCCTTTCATCTGTCAAATAGAGGCAAGTGGCAGCTCTGATCACAACACTCCCCTTTTGTGATTAGGTCAAAATGTTAATCTGGAAACCTCAATGCCCTTTCTTCCACTAATAAACTGTTTGCAGCCACCTCCTGCTTCATTACTAACTGCTGTGTCTCATTTCCCTGGTTAGGTAGCAGCACACATTCCAGGTTGACTCTCAGCAGCCTTGAAAAATGCAAGCACTAGCTTTGGTGTACAGGCAAAATTCATGGTTTTGCTGCTGTAATTGTCTGTGCTCAATGTTTTGCAGGTTCCCATTGAAAATCTGCCCCTCACTGGTTACTAGCTGTAGAAAAATTATGGTCTAACAGTATGTAGTGCCCTAAAAATCCTGCTGTATCTGTTAGAATAATAGACAATACCTCCTGGGCAGTTCCAGTTCCAGGTTGTAGGATGGAGGGAAGCTAAGAGGTGAAAGAAGAAATGAGCCCCAGACACCAGTGCAATAACTCCAAATTTGCTCAAGGGGTAACCAATAGCTGTGCTTGGTCCTGAGTTAGGATTATTCAGGGAGCCAAGTGCTCCAGTGCAGAGCTGCCAAGTCCCTAATGTAAGTGGCCTTTGTAGAGATTCGGTTACGGGGAAGGAGGAACACAGGGAAGGGTGGGCACAACTGCAGACCCTGTGCTCAGCAGAATTCAAGAATTGCATCCATGGGGCATATAGTGCCCCATAGTGGGGGGAAGATTGGGGAGGAGGTTAGGCAACATCCTACGGTGCTTTCTCTGGCTCCCACAGTGAATAAATTGCAGGGAATGGAGAGCACACTGCTCACAGGAGTGTGGTAGCACTGTGTCCAACGGAGCCAGGAGAGTTTTTCCTCCCTGTGCTCCCTTCAGTGCGCTATGATATCGTTTGCAGGCCCTGTGTTTGTGTACATCTTCTACATTTGTCCTGGTCTCCTCTCTAGCAGGAAAGGTATCAGTTCAAAGGAAAGCTGGGTACTTCCCCACAAACCTCCCCCAGCTTTTCACTAGCTGGCACTGTAGCCTCTAACTAAATCTGTCACTGGACCTGACCAGAGCTAGCACCATCCATCACACCATATCTCTGACACATGCATTCTGTCTTTTCCCCCCCCTCGCCTTTTTCTGTACTTTTCCCAACTCTAATACAAGTTATTTTTAGATGAGTGACCAGACTGCACACCATCTTTCAAGGTGGATTTCTATAGTGTCATTATAATATTTTTTGTCTTATCCTCCCCTTTCCTAATGGATCCTAACAATTTGTAAGCTTTTTTGACTACTTCTGTACATTACAGATATGTTTTGAGAGAATTAGCCATGATGACTCCAAGATCTCTTTTGTGAGTGGTAACAGCTAATTTAAAATGCAGCATTTTGTGGGATGATGGGACTATTTTGCATTACTTTGTATTTATCAACACCAAAGTTCATCTCCTATTCTGTTACCCTCAGACTACTCAGTTTTGTGATCCCTTTGTAACTCCTTGCAGGTATGATTCAGACTCCTGCCATTCAGCAGGATAACAGTCTCCTAAGCACTTTTAGTACAAGGCATTCATAAAGAGCTGTCAGTCATCTCCAGTACTCAAAAGAGGATCAGAGACCCTGCAAACAGCATGAGCCCTCTCAAGCACAGCATCCTGAAACACACTGCAAAGCTGGATGTTAAGGAACATTATTTACGTTCCAATTTTTATTGCATTATCCTCTGCATGTGATCATAATAAAACATGTCTGAGATGACACAGACTCCAGGTCACTTCCCAAAGCTGTAAGTCACAAATGAAGCATGCCTCTCACTTCACTGGCATACCTTACATGTGACACAAAAAGCAACTCCACATCAGGAAGTGTTACTTACATAACAATCACACTACCTGAGCTCCTCACCTGAAAATTTCAGAGTTTGGAAGATAATGCAGAAAACACTGATGGGCACTAATTTGCTTTGTGGGGGGTCACAGTCTGTGCAACCATTAGATCCACAACACTCTGCTGTCCTAAAAATTACAACCACCTGGGCAGCTGCCTCATTATGTACTACTGGATCATGTTTTCTGTGACTTTTCTAAATGCTGGTCCAAGAAAATCCATTATGAAACAATAAATTCAGACGACACCTGTTAACAAGTGAGAGGAGTTGTTGCTGACTCATTATGTACTCCCTCCTTTCTAGAAGCTGAATGAATGAATGAATGAAACAGGAACCCAGCTATCTTGCACAATAGTTTAAGCTCTATCGTTATCATCAGGTCATCATAGAAGAAAAATTTGACTGGTGTTAAAATGACACAGTGGCCAATTCACTAACCTAGAATTAGGAGAATTTTTCATTAAATCTATTCAGTGAGATATGTTAAAATGGTAAGAATGTTCTTGAAGTCAAATGAATAAAGTTAAGATAGTCTCCTACACAGACTACTTTTTGCTGAAAAGTATTAATAAACATATCACATCAGTCTCTGAAGGTCAAAGCAATCTCTTCACAAAGAGAAGCACTTGCAGCATTCTCTAGGCCTGCATTTGACACATAAATATGTTCCTTTAATTTACATCTGCTAAGGCAAAAGTTGTTGTTCCATGTGCCTTTTTACAGTGCTTTATTATATATGCTGGAATTTGACAGAAAGTACCCAGCTAGAAAGGAAACACAGGGAATAAAAATGGAGTTCCTGAATGTACTTTTCTGTATAACAAAAATGAAAGGCCCATGAAGCCGTGCTCTTCATCACTTGTTTTCTGAAGTGTCACATCACTTTTCTTCTTATAAAAAAGCATGCAGCTGATATAAGAAATGTACTTTCCCTACTGCACACCTCACGTGTCTGCAATCGTAATATGAATAGGAAAAACAAAAGGGCCGGGAACAGATCAAAGGGGACAAAAATAGTCCCAATCATAAATTCCACGTGCCACAGTCCTCTCTGATACAACTTCATTGATGTTGACAGAGATATACCATAAATGAATTTGGTCCCCTGTTCCAATCAGATGAGGACACAGCCATGTCCTCTAAGTGAGAGCTGCTAATAGATCTTAGAAGGTGCTAATACACAACAAGCTAGTCAAATGGACCTCTCTATGAGTGGGGAAAAGTTGAATGAGTTCCCAACAGGTGACCACGCTGCATCTTTGTGAAAAACCATCATTGTTGCAGCAGTGTGAAGGCCCAGTCAGAAGTACGGTGCCCTCTTGCTGGGGTTTCCACTGTGCAGAAACACGCAGTAGTAGGAGACCATCCCTTTTCTAAAGCGGTAACAGTCTAGTTCACTAGAGTAAAATGGTGGAACATGAAGCAGAAAGGATGGAAGAAGGCAAAGGACGGAAGAAGGCAAAGGACTGCAGAGCTAAGATGGCCAGGCTGTATAGATGAGATATGTACACAATCCCCTTTGTTATATATTGTACTGCTTCTCAATCAGGGATCAGGGCCTCTTTATGCTAGGTGCTCTACAAATAAACAACAAAAGAGTGTCCGTGACCGCAATTAACTTACGGGGATATGAGATAACTATCATCTAGCACCTGCTGGTGCCAGGCACACTGTGAGCAAACATAGTACAAGCTTCCACATGGCCCTGCCCTACCCTACCCTGCCCTCTCAGCCTGTCCCAGCCTAACCCTTCCCTATTATTTCAGCTTTGGGCTTCCCAAGATTTAGTGGGAGTAGCCCTGGGCTGGACTAGATGGCCTCATGGGGGTCCCTTCCAATGAATGTTCCCTCTAGGCTGCACGGCTGCACAGCCCACCACCGCCGACCGCACACGGCTGGCAGCTGCAGTCCCGGCTGAGAGTGGCTCTGAGCTGGGAGTTTTTAAAACCCCCACTCAGAGTAAGCACTCACTATGCATGCACTGGGGTCAGGTTATGCCGCTCCAGCAGCTGGGTAAGGGGAGTGGGAGGTGGGATTAGGGACAGGGCAGGAGCAGCCAGCAGCTGGAAGGATATGGGGGGATGAGATCAGGCTGACTGAGGCAGCAACATGGAGAGCAGGGGAGGCAGGATCAGGCCGGCACAGAGGCAGGGGAGATCCCTGCGCAGCAAGCAACATAAGCTGCCCAGCTGCATTAGGGCCTTAGCGGGAACATCGCTTCCAAGTCTGATTCTGTTCCCGCAAACAACGCCAGCGCATCACCGTCCTGGCCTCCACCTTCCACTTAGCAATCCCAGCTCCCAAACTCCCCTGCACATAGGGTTACCAGATACCAAAGCATGGCAAGGAGGATAGGGAAGTACAAAAAGGACGACATTGGAGGCCACATGGAGAACATGTAGCACTAATGCACTATTCTTCTTATTTTAGGGGCCCCTGGAACACTTCCCCCTAAAAACAGGGTGTTCCAGGACGTTCCAGTTTACTTTAACCTGTTAGCAAGAAGCCAGACAAAACCAGCTATTTTAAAATGCCTGCCAGACAGAAGATGTGACAGTAAAAAGGAGGACATGTCTGCCTTTTGCCCCTGCTAGCCCAGGGGTCTCAAGCACACACATGCGGCCCCTAAAGCTCTTTCCTGCGGCCCGCAATGACACAATCACTACCGATATTTGCACTATCAGTGGATGGAAAGGTTTCAGTGGGGCGGCCCTGGGCTACCGTACTAACCCCCATGTGGGCCTCTACTAGTCCTCATGCTGGTTTGAGTTTGAGACCTGTGGGCTAGCCCTATCTGCACAGGTCCTCAGCTAAGTCTGCAGCCCCAGCCCCTAAGCTCAGTCTCAGGCTGCTCTGCCCCCACTAGCAGGCTGCAGGGGTTAGCCCCCCCAATGCAATGCAATGCAATGCAATGCAAAGCCAGGCAGGACTCCCCCTGCACTGCACTGCAAGGCCCCATTGCCAAGCAGCCAGCTCCCTGCTGCCCCGCCCCCACAGCGCGGCCACGTGGGCGGCGGATGGAACCTCCCGCCCCGCCCAGCTGCTGCGGCGCGCACCGCCCGCCGGCTCGTCACGTGGCCTCGGAGGCGGAAGCGGAAGCGGCCTGGGGAGGCGGGGCCGCGCGGCGCGGTTGCCAGGCGACCGTGCCGTCTCCATGGTAACGCTTGTGCAGCCGGCGGGGGAGACGCTAGGCCGCAGCCCGGGGACGGGTAAGAGCGGGGGGGGGGGGGGGAGCCCCCCCCCCCACCCCGGGGGGGGGGGCGGGGGGGAGGCCCCCGGGGGACGGGCCGGCGGGACCCGGGCCCCAGCGGGGGGGGGGAGGGTAAAATGAATAAAGCAGCGAGAGGAAGGAGAAAAAGGCCCCAGCTCGTTGCATCTCAGCTGTGGGTGGATTCAGGTGCGGGTCCAGAAGGCCCAGGGTGGAAGAGGGCAAATGTTGTTATTTTGGAGGAGAAATCCTCAAGGCGTCAAGCAGGGAGGGACTGCTCGGCATCGTGCCGTCCAGGCGTGCACAACATTTGCCGACCCCTGCGCCAGTCCTTCCTCCCCACCCTCCGCTGGTGCCGGCGCCTCCCTTGGTGGAAAAGATGCAGCAGCTGCCTGGAAACTGAGCGGCGATCACGGCTGGAGTGGCGGCGCTACCCGGCGTGCCATGGAAAGAAGTCGCCCAGAGTGGCTCATCTTGGCGGTGGAACGGGCATGCCAAAAAAAACCCAAAAAGGTGGCTCCTTTCAGGGGTCCGCAGGCGTGATGCAGGAAGAAGCTGCCCAGACTGACTCCTTCGGGGGCATCACACGCTCCGGGCGGCTTTTTTCTGTGTCAGGTAGAGGCACAGGCATGGGGGGACCCCGCGTGTCCCAGCTGCACCCGAAGAAAGCTGCCCCAGCGTGACTTTCGGTAGCAGGAGTGGGAATTTCTGTGTACGGCAGAGGGGGCCGCGTGCCACTCTGAATAGGCCCGGGTGCCACTGTCGGCACACGGCTTGGGGGTCGCCTGCCCCTGCTGTAGTCCGTCCGCCTGCGCTACGGCAGGGTTTCTAATTACACTTGAAGGCAATCGTGTGCACTTTGGGCACCTGACTACTTTTGAAGGCTCAAGTTTGACAGTTCTACACAGAAGCAAAAAAAGTGCCCCTAAAGGCAACAACAAGTGAATTCTCCAAAGCCTCAAACTGCATCCCACACAGACAACTCAACACAGCTTTGCAGGTCTTTGTGGACTGCAATAGAATTGCACAAAATTTGCCACCTTTTGTTCGACATGGGGAGTCTCAAACTCAAATCACCACAAGGGCCACATGAGGACTAGTACGTTAGCCCAAGGGCCGCACCACTGAAACCTTTTTATACAATGATATTGAAAATACCAGTAATGATAGTCTTGTTGCAGGTCGTAGGAAATAGCTTTAGGAGCGGCATGCAGCCCACAGGCCATGTGTTTGAGACCCCTGGTTTAACAGGTTCCCTGCACTGAAGAGGGTCCTTTTGCTATATGGAGTTGGGGGAATAGTTTCAGAAAAACAGAAATTTTAAATTGTACTTCTGATTTGTATTGCCATCTTACTAATAATAATTCATTCTGCATTGCAAACAAGTGTACGAAGCACTTGACAGAAGACTGAGAAAGACATTATCTCTGCCCCAAAGCGCGGATATTCTAACTTGTGGAAATGACAGAATGAGTGAGAGAGACAAGCAGAGAGGGGGTGGGAATAAAAAGGAATTATGATTCAGTCACTTTAATGAATACTTGCTAGGCAGCTTCAAGTTTTGCCCAGATATGTTGTAGAAAAGTTCCCAGGAATACAATGAGCCAGATTTTCAAGGGCTCACTAGTCAGCAGCTGCTATACTTTAACACCCAAAGTGCTGAGTTCTTTTCAAAATTTGATCACTCATTTTGGTGCCTAAATGGGAGCTGGGCACTTTAGAAAATTTGACCTTACAATAATAGGACCAGAATCTGAAGTGTGCTGACACACAGCTACCACTGAACCGCTACTCAGCCCATCTGAGTCACATTATGAAGAAGAGTTTACAAAAATAACCCCAATAGAAGATCTTTCTGTTGCAATTTAATCTGATGTTGGTGAGTGGGGCTGTTATATCTCCAAAAAGAGGGACTTGACTTGCTGTCTAATTTTTACAAATAGGAAAACCAATGTTGCCTTATCTAGGATCACAGGAACACACACTACTGACCACGTCTGACATCCTCTTAAGAAGGTGACTAAGCATTAAACCACACAGTGCAGCCATGATATAGGTAGAGAAATACATGTTTTAACTCTCAGTATGCCTATGTCGGAACCCTTGAACCCACAATGGAGGACTGCAATCAATACTTGTTTATTGGACTATATTACCTTTCTTACATACGAGTCACTCCACTGACTTTGAGCCCCTTTGGGATTGAGGGCAGAAGCTTGGCAGACAGTACACTCCATGGGGATGGGAAGGGACGTTTTGAGCCAGTGACATTGGTGCAAACTGTTATTCTTTTGAAAGGGATTATGGAATCTTTAGGGCTACAGCACTAAGCACAATCATAGTTTATTCTATGGAAATTGACAAAAAGTAAGATTTTACTCATTTAAATAGTTATAACCAAGGACATTAATATTGTGAACTAAAACTGCCTATATTATATAAAGAACAATATACATTAACCAAATATAAGTAGAGAGAAATGAGCTAGATAGTAGAACAACTTGAAAGATAAAATCTATACTGACTCCTACGTCATATGATTAAAAGATACATGAGTATGTTTGCTGAAGTCCTTGCAAACACGTATACACATACATTCAAAATGTGTACACATCTGCATATATGAATTGCGTAGATCCTTGCTGTCAGTGTACACACAACTACAGTCATTAACAGCACAGATTACCTATTAAATCTGAAAGTGATTGCTTACACGTGCAGTTACTACATTTACACACACAGTCATGGTAGTGGTGCATGCACTTACGTATTCTGTCTTCTTATAACCTAGCTCACCATAGTCTAAAAATTCAGTGCTTTAAAAAGAGAAGTTTAGCCTGCAGCTTCCACGAAGGCAAACATGAGGTACAACAGCTATTGAATGTGCCCAGCATACTGATAATGCTTGGGAAAGAAACAAACCAGATACCACTGGGAAAATGGATAATCTTGTTAAATGTTTTTGTTTAATAATAGCAGGAGAAATGTTTGGATTCCAAAGGACTGGTGAGCTCTGCCCTTTTTTCACAAGAGTTCCTGCCTTCTTTTTCTTTTTCTGTGTTTCACACATTGAGTATAGTGAGCCAAAGAGAATTCAAAGTGGGTGGGCTCTCCAGCAGATTTCTTACCTAAACTTTCAAAGTTTCAGTTCCTGAACAGGGTTGTGTAAGAGCAACACCCTGAAGAAATATATGGCAATTCAGCTTATCTAGTTTTGGTCATAAGCCATAAAATCTTCAAACAAAAACAGTTCACCATAACATGCATAGCTCTTCTGGCATCAGAAGCTGAAGAAAGTGTTGGAAGTAATCATATACTAACAACAACAACAACAAAAAGACATTCTTATGTGCCTAAAATCCCACTTTCAGCATCCCATTACCATCCTTAAAACCACTTCCTCTTTGTTGTCGTTAGCATCCTGTGTGATTTCCTGTCCAGGTTTGGTAAGAGCACTACAAATGAAGAGAATCTTCCTCTAAAAAAGTACATTATTTTCTTAACTTCTTATTGTTTTTTATATATTAAATAAAAAAGGACTTTCTGAACAGTCTCCAATGGAGTCTGTATAAGCAAAATCTTTGCCCCTTTATGTTGCATGACTAAAGGATACAGGAGGTGTAGTAAAAATATATTGTTCTGGTTACAGACTATATAATGCAGGATACAGCATAGATATGTTGTTACTAAATGAATGGGAACTAATCTTCAAAATTAAATGATTCAGTGGTTTTACTGACTGCAACACTATTGGGCTTTATTTCACCCAGGAATTCTCTTTCCACCTTTTGCTATTAGAAATTCCCATGCTTCTCCCCAAAATCACAGGGAACAACCAATTAATATAATTTGCATCCACTATATAACACTTCTGCTACAGTTAGGACACAAATCCTGTGCACAGGCATCCCTGGCTGCTTCCTTAAGACCTAGGACCAAATTCTGAAGTGAGTTTACTCATCTAAATTGGAGTAACTTGACTCCTTATTTTGGTTTCCTATACATGCTTGTTACTCAAGCTTCATTAGATTCCTTTGGACTTCCTTACTGATTTAAACTCTCACCCGTGTTACATCACCAAGCCATATCTGAATTTAGCCCACTTAATTTAGGTACACTGAGCCTTCTTCGTCTGAGAAGTGTAACAGTTCTAAGCCAAGAATCCTGGCGCAGTATCTCTGTTACTGCTACAAACGACATGTGTAAATAAGTAAGAAAAGTAGCCCCTGCTCCACTGTAACTTACATCTCTTTAAACATTCTTCCAGCATGTTAGCAATGAAACTAAAATACTGTACCGTTCTTCCCTTCTCCTTGCACATTAGCAGCTGGATACCAAGGGAGGGAAGTAGAATCTATCCCAGTGTTTCCCAACCAATGTGCCATGGCACACAAGTGTGCCACAAAACTTTTTGAAAAACTGCTCAGCATTCTGGACTGGCTCATTGGCTCATGAATTTATTTGGAAACTACATGGTGGTGTGCCTCAAGTTAATTAAAGGTAGCAAGGTGTGCCATGGCAGAGAAAATGTTGGGAACCACTGGTCTATCCTATATCTCCTTATACCTATGGGTCTGCCTCTTGTTCTCAGTATAGAGAAGGAGGATTGTCTTCTTTGCTTGTTTGTTTAAGTGAAAACAGAGATTATTGAAAACACATCTTCTGAAATAAACTTTTAGTTCTGTGTACAGGAGGTGTAGTGTAAGGCTCATTATATTCTAAGTCACGCAGCTGTCTGCACCAGAAGCAGACTTACTTCTTACTAACATTATTTCCTGTGACAAGAATAGCTTCTGATTACCACAGACTGGCACACATTACTGGAGAAATTCCAGGGTCTGAGAAATGAATGAGCATTAATTAACACAGCCCATTTTTGTTCATTAGAAAGCTATGTGGTAGTTTTGGTTCACATGGATTGGTGCAAAATTTTTTGCTCTTCTGGTTCACAGGTGGGTTCATGGCCTCACCTCCCCCTTTTTCCATACCTGTCCCAGTTTCAGTGTGTGTTTCACCCAAAATTGTCCCTTTCTGTCTGGCTTTGGGTCAAAGTCATAAAAAAATCACTGTATTTGACATGATTCTCATGTAGAATCATGAACCAGGTCCGATTAGCCCCAAACTCAACTAGATTTTACATAAAAACAGAGACTAAGAGAGTTCCATTATAAGATGTTTGCATAACTCTAGTGAACAGGGTTTGGTAGTTCTGGGTTGATTTAACATATAAGAGGTTCTGTTTGATCCAAATTGTATTTAGAAGTTGAAATACAACAACTTCACTGAACTGCTTTTTCAGCACACTAAAAATGAGAACCTCTCCTTTATAATAGCTCTTAAGAGGTGTAAAGTCTCTAAATCAAGGAATCTAGCATCACTAATGGTGACTATTAATGCCATAGATACATATCAGCAACAGCTAGTGATTAGAATAGAGACCCCTGAGTTCCAGTCCCAACTCCACTTGTGATTTGTATGATCTTGAGCAAGTCAATTAACTTCTGAGCTGCTGTGAAAGAGGGATAATGATGCCTACTTACCTCACAAGGCTGTTTAAAGAGTGTTTGCAGCATGGTTTGAATATCATGGTGTTTGATGAGTGACACTATCATCACAGGTAGATGTACTATAAATTTGACATGCATAGCTGTACTTAATGTCTTGTGTTTATTCATGGCTTTTAATCTACAGGATTATCTAAATCCTGATTTGTATGTTTGACATGTAATTACCTGCCTTTTGAGGCTTTGACTCATGGGGTCTGGGTCACACAGCAGTTTAGATGTCTCTTGTTTATTTCAGGTCTTGGATTGAAACTGAACTGAAGTTCCAGCAATCCTTCTTGGGCCACATCTTCTGCTGATGTAAATTGGGGTAGCTCCATTAGCTCAGTGAAGCTACACTGATTTTCATCAGTTGAGGATATGATGCCCTAAATCCATCCATAGATACTAACTTATTCAGATTGCAGAGTGCTAATGACATGGGGGAAATACATCAAGATGCATCTGACAAGCTGATTCAAATGATGACATGAACTAGTAAAACAAATAATTTAAACATCTTCTCCAGGGAGAAATCCCCCAGATCCTTGACAGTTATCCCATTTTACCGCTAAGTTTACACCCCAGATTCAGGTAAGACCCCTTTTGCAGCCACCATCCTTCCAGCCTAAGGAGGACTCACTTCAAAACTTGAAAGCTTCAGTCCTTTGTTGACCAAGGGGATCACTGAGTGACATGAGTTGCAGATGCTCAGTACACATCTCTGAAGTGCTGCCAAGCTCCATGTGTCTCCTACACAACAGTGCAGAGCCCAGCTGTGGGGCCTTTGGGCTGGTCTAAAAATGTTTCTGAGGCTGCATGTCACACTCCAGTTAAAAACTGAACTAAGAATAGTAAATAATGGAAAACAAAAGGGACTGACCTGACCCCACACTTGGCTCTCTTAGGACAACAGCAGTGATATGCAACTGTCTGAGTATTTCTAAACACTCAAGTACTGTTTTTAAGAGCTGCCAAGGAAATTAGAGATCCATGTGTAGCTTAGACAGATGATTTTCTTTTACAGGAGAGGAGGCCTGTAGCAAGTGTGGTACCCACCCAAAAGACAGATCTGGCAGTTGGGCATTTACAGCATGAGAAGTCATCAATATCTTGTAGTGGCCAACACTGATTAAAGAAAGATATGCAAACACCAGGGCTGGACTATTATGATGAAGATGTATTTTGCAGTAGTGCTTAGAAAGCCCCACTGAGGCCATTGCCCCAGATGCTGCAGCTATACTAACCCAGAAAAGGGACAGTTCCTAGTCCATGGACACTGCTATCTTATTAGAGAAGACAGACATAAAGCGAAAGAGAGATAAAGATAACTTATTCCAGGGTCAAAGAGCAGGTCAGTCACAGAACCAGGAATAGCCCCTAGGTCTTCTAAGTCCTAGTCTGCAGCGCTATTCACTGGACCATGCTAAGTAACCTATTGGCCCCTTTATACTGTACCAAAAAATCTGTATTTAAATCTTGCCCTCAGCCTGGCATTTCCTAAACCAGATGGGGCTTTCCCCAGCTTCCCTACTTGATCACTGTAGGATTTCCCAAACCACCAAGTATTCCTGACCTCACATTGTTACAACTGTAGATTTTCTTCTTTTCTAGCCTTCACTGAACAAAGATGACTGCAAGAGAAACAGCAACGCATAAAGGAACAATTATTCCTAAATCACAGAAGAGTTTACTGCCGGTTGATGTAAATGGAATGTCTCCACAACAGAGAGAGAGGTATATGGCATTTGCTGAGCCCACTGAGGAACCAGTGAAATCCATGCTAGTCTCAGCTGGCCTCTTGAGAGAGAAATTTTCCCATGACCCCTCCAAGCATGAAAGAGAGACTGAGCAAAAGAAGCAGGCAAGAGTCATTGGGTTGCTCAAAGCTGCAGAAGCCCGGAACCGCCTTCGAAATCTGAGACTCCGGTTTCAGAACTTGAGAGTAAGTTAACCTCAAAGCCCTAGTCTATGTTTGGGAGCTTTTTAATGGCAGTCAACCGCCAATTACACAAGGAACATAAAATTCCTTGCGTAACCGGCAGCGACTTTCTAAGCCAACAGTACACATCAGGGCAAAGGCTGCCACAAATCCCTTGTGGTCAGCTTTTCCCTATGCCCCCAACCCCCAGGACTTCCAGGGTCGACTTTTGCAAGTGGCGCGGTGAAGTCATACTCTCCACGATCTGCTCCGAGACGGACGAACTGATGGCAGCAAAATGGCCACCATCAGTATAGACATAGCCTAAGCCAGGCCTTTCATCCACAGACCAGGCTCATTGGGTTTGTTGTATGAGACGGGACTGAGGAATTGTGTTCAGCAGTGACCATTTATTTATCGTGCACTGAAGTGTCACTTTTCAAATTCTGACAAAATACTTTATTTTGGCATGAGCAAGGGAAAAACAAGATATTAGTTTTTTTCTGGATGTTGAGAAAGCATAAATCTTTATCCAGTTGCATCTTTCAGTGCTTTCCATGAAGCAACTGGAAATGTATGGGGAAAATTCTCAACAGTGTCCATTTTCACCTGACAACCCTTTCCTCGCCCTAAGAGAAGGGTTCAAAAGCAGGATTATAGTGGAACCTTGGTTGCATCCATGGAGAAATAGCTGTTTCTACATGATGCCTTCTTTTATAGGGTTTGTCTACACTGGAGCAGGATGGGTAATTTCCAGCTCAGATAGACACATACCTGCAAGCTCCAATGGCATGGGCTAGCCATGCTGAGTACAATACTACCCAAGACCCGAAGCAGCTGACGAATCCCATTGTTGTGCTGTTGAGGCTATGCTGCTGTTTTTAGCTTCCTAGCTCGATTAGAGCTAGTGCAGGTATGTCTACCTGTGCTGGAAACTTTACCTTCAGCTCCAGTGTAGGGTGTAGCCATAACTCATAGGAGCTTTAACCACTAAAATGAGCCATTTTTAATTTGGTGATCCCTGTGATATGCCATTACTCAAATGCAGGAGAGCATGCATTTAGGATACATTTGCAAAATGAAAAGAACCCTTTTGCTAAATGTTGACAAGGACCTGCTGAATCATGCATGTGTCTGCATGTCTAATTTTAGATTCCAGCTACCATGGTTCTGCCTGAAGTCATGACAAGTGGGCAAATAACTAGGTAGCTGTTTATTTGCTTGTACAATTTCCAATGTAGTGCATGCAAATGTGGTAATTGTCTGCACAATTGTCATTAGAGGATTCCAACTGCTGAAAGGGGGAGGATTTGTGTTTTTCTGTATCATGAGTTCATGCTGGAAAAGACCATGTCAGCATGCTGTCATTCACTATGGAGGAAATCTAAGTGATTTAGGAACCCAGGTACCATTGAAAATGAATAGGGCTTTTGCTCCTAACTTACTTGGGCACCTTTGAAAACCCTGTCCTAAAAGCCTAGCATAGCATGCAATACATCTTGCCTCATCAAGTGCACTAAAGTAACCCTTCCAGTTTACAAGTGCAGGTGGGAGTTTCTCTGTTTATTCCCTAGGATAAAACCAATTCTGGAAAAGTTGCTTATTTTAGACCTTACAGTCTCAAGGAAGATATTTCCCTTAATCTCAAACTAAATTATATCATACTTGGCTAGCACTGTAACCATGGTACTGAAGTTATTTATGACTGTGAAATTAATATATGCTATAGTTAGCAACAGGGGAACAGGGTTTCTTCTATATTGCTGTCCAACTGCCTCTCTCGTCCAGCTCCAGGCTGCTCGGGAAAGCAATACAGACTGTCTCCAGGGGATCTTCAGTTTGCAGTAATCCATGTCCATCTTTGCTGATTTCCCAACCATGGCAGGACACTACCAAACATGTGCAATGATGCCACTTTTAAATGTAGGAGAGGGCTTGGTCTTGTTTCTATTGCCCTTCATTTTGCTGGGAGATTTGTTTACTTTTGTTCAAGTGAATTTTGGTGTCCATGAGCGACCCTGGAATGATGGGACCTAGCATAGGAATTGACATCAGCAATGCACACTGTTCCTCTACCCTGACCTGGAGGGATCGCCTGACCTGCAGGATGGAAAAAGATCAAGGGATCCATTGGTGAGGACCAACATCTCCCAAACTGATTCCTCTGCAGAGGCACCAGTCAAACCCAAGCAGCACACAGCAAAGTGGAGAATGCCGCTCTACCCTAAGTGATGGGGGTCAAGATGTATCAGGCAGCTCCCTGCTTCCACAGGAACCCCTAATGCAGACAGCCAGAACAGCTCATGTTCAGATGATGATCTGCAGATTCAGGCAGCACTGCATCAGCCAAGCCCCTTCTCTCTGTTCCTGTGGCACTCAGCTCAGCAGCAGCTCCCACAGTGGGCAGCCTTCTCCTGAGGGAGAGAAGGGGGATGGCAAGTCACCACCACAAGGGGAGGAAAATAAGAGAAAGGGCAACAGCAATAGAAGGGAAAGTCAAAGGCAGGGGAGCAGCACAAAGGAGCCCTAAGGGGCCATTTTGCTGGCCTGGGACACTTTGTGTGGGGCACAAGGATTGCCCAGTTCCTCTGTCCTCTCCTTACAGGACAGTTTGTGCAGACTCGGGGGTCATTGGTAACAAAGTAGGCATTTTCAAGGACAGTTTTTTGGATTCTTATCTGACTATTTGGGCGTAGCTGATTGGTTTTCAATAAGCGCTGAATGTGCACACTTTCTTTGGGGTAGCACCCTCATTTCATTGCAGTTCTGCAGTACAATAAACCTTGTAATGCCTTTGACTGAAACTCCTAAAAGCCACTCCATGCAGCAGTAGGATTCCGCTAACCAACATCAGTTATATTGCCCCAAGAATAACAGACCTTCAAATCCCTACCCATATTTGGGGTTTTTCAACCATACTGGCTTTGGGCCCAGTCCTACTTCCACTTGAAATAAATAGAAAGAGGGGGAACTTCAGAGGGAGTTAGATCAGGCTTTCTGCAAAAATGAACCATACAAAGATTTTTTGAGGGGAAGATGTTCCAAATATTGAGAGGTTTTCTTGTTTGTTTAACTTAGGTTTGTTTCACAGTCTGAAGATCAGTTCTCTTAAGCCCCAGGGCCAAATTTATCATGTTGAATTTATGGGGATTACCCTAGAAATGTATTTGGCCCATTTTGGTCAAACATGATTGCTTTCTTCATCTTTTTGGTTTTTTGTTTGTTTTGACCACAGGCTCAGGAAATAAACCATCTGATATCCTGCCAGAAAACTGCCAGGGCTGCTGTGAGACTGGAGGTGTTTCTCCCACCCCGAAAGAACATTCAGAAACTAGCAGATAACTTGGACCGAGTTCAGGTATGTCTGAGCGCATGCCAGAAGTTAAACTGATTTCTTCCACTATCTTATCTGCCCATTTCTAGTTTTAAAGGAGGGGAGGGCTTAACAGGCAAGCTACTCTTGGAATGTGTGCAGTAAACCATAGACAGTTGAGCTGGAGATAACTAGAACAAGCCATAGGTATAGCTGTGTTAGTTAACTGAATTTAGCACCACATAAGTTGCATTGGTTGGAGCAGGGAAAGAGACAGGACATCTGGGGTCTGCTGTTAGCTCTGCCACGGTCTTAATATGTGACCTTGGATGAGTCACTTAACTGCTCTGTCTCAGCTTTCCCACGCGTAAAACTATTTCACAGGCCATCCCAGACAGATGAGCTGAGTTCCATGCAACTCTCCACCTGAAAATCTCTTGGATGAAAATATAAAGCTTATGTCCTGTCTGCTTTCATTTAACACCAATGAGCTCTGGGCCCTTCTCATAAGACTTAGCAGAGTGTGGGTCACTGTCCGTGTCTAGAATGCTCTCCCCATTTCTCACACAGCTGTTTTTAAGTTTACAAAGCATGTTTACCTGGACATCACATGCCACCCTAGGGCTGGGTGCAACTTAGGTGGGTATATATATTTATATTCAGTTGGTGATCAGTTTGGGACCCCCTAGGACTAGGAGGAGAGGTGCTGTATTCATGTTACTCATGGAAGTAGAATACATGATAGTTCTATGTCAAATTAGCTATCAGACAAATTAATGATGAATGATCTTTGCCCAGTTCCCAACCCAATAACAATGGCAAAAGCATTGAAGCATTCAACAAAGTATATTGGCTGCGGCTTTTTATTAAAGGCCATTTCCTTTGGAGTGATCCCATGACTAGGGCTACCAGACACCAAAGCATGGAAAGGAGGACAAGGAAGTACAAAAAGGGGGGCATTGGAGGACACATGGAGAAACAGTAATATTCTTCTGTTTTTAGTGGGCCCTAGAACGCTTTCCCCTAAAAATAAGGTATTCCATGGCATTCCAGTATACTTTAACCCCGAAAGTAAAAAGCCAGACAAAATCGTGTATTTTAAAATGCCTGCCAGACAGGGGACATGAAGGTAAAAAGGAGGACATGTCCTCCTTTTGCCTGACATCTGGTAACCCTACCCATGACTCACACATCCCTGCAGTTATTTTCCTCCCATTCTGTAAGTTCCCCATCTTCAAGCTCCTCGCGAAGTGGGATTTTTCTCCCAGGAAAGCTCATGCAATGAATAAATTTGTTAGTCTTTAGAAGTGCCACCGAATTCCTTGTCTGTTTGGCCAAAATACAGGTTCTTAGACTGCATTTGCCTGACTTTCCTTGCTGCATTACTCCCCCCCCCCCCCCCAAAGCATTTGTAAACATGTCTTTCTGCTTTACTTCTGATTGCCTGGAGCAGATTCCTGGGATGTTAATGCCAGATACAGCAGACGCCTTGGAGTGCTGAGAAAGGCCCACAGTCCCACAGCTGTAACTAGATTACAGCACAGAGACATGTGAACAAAGTGGAACGGTCTGAAAACAGTGGAAAAGTCTGCCCTAACCTTTCCAGACAGCCATACCAATTTATCTAAGGCCTTAGCTGTCCCAGGTCGTACCTGCCACCACTCACTCAGTGGTGAGCAACAACCGGCAGTGTACATAAGACTAAGCTTTGCAGAGAAAACCGGACTCCTCTGCAGGCTACAGCTGAATGGGGGATTAGTATCTGGTCCCAGTGCCAGTGCTGCCTGCAAAGCTCATCATTAACACTGGGAGGGAAACCAGGAGTAAGACACAGAAGCCTGCAGTACTGCACAGTGCTAAGTTACAAAGGGCTAGTGTATCAGGGATCAATGTAACTTCCACATACAACTGGGAAACCCACCCTCCCTTCAGAACAGAGGCAGAGGCAGCATGCCCACATCTGTATCACAGTTAATCAGGGACACTGGGAATGGTTCCAAGCTCCAAGCAAAGGCTGGGGTCAAGAGCAAATTAAATCAGGCATTTTGCCTTCACCTGAAACATGCAGGTGCAATTAAAGAAAGACAGGAGGGCTCTGGCAGTTTTTACTACAGCACCATCTCTAGGAACACTTCAGACTAGCCTGGACAAAGCTCTCAGAAATCAACTGCTAAGAGGGTGGACCACATGAGCTAAAACCTCTTTTCTATCTCTAATTTCTAAGGTTGCATCCTGGGCCCATTGATGAAAGTGGGAATTTTGCCATTCACTTCAGCATGGCCCCAGTTTCACCTTAGGAGTCTATAGAATACAAGCATTTCCCTCTAGGTCTGTGGTTTGAATTCAGCACAGGTTGACAGCAAATGACATTAGTTGCCACCTAACAGCTCTTCAGTGACCTACAGGAAATGAGTTCCCAGGCACCTGTCCTCCACATTCGCTCCTTTGTTGGCAGTCGCAGCAGGGAAACCTATGAATAAATCTGTGTGGAGACTGAACAGCTTCCTCCCAGCTAGAAATGTTTCCTCCAGAAAAGGACCGTGGCACTCTGGTAGGATAGTGAATGGAGGCTTCATTGCTATTTTTTCAATGTGACTTCTTCTGTGGGTACGGAGGGGACTTCTGGTGTCAGAATAGCTCTTTCTAAGCCCTACATTCATTACAAATAGAGAAGAATTAAGCATCTATATTTTTCTCTTAGCTTCCTCCTCCAACCCCCAACCTGACATTTCTCTTGCTTGCAGGTGTAGCTTTTGAAATAGCACTGATCACACATTCTGCAGTGGACAGCTTTATGCTATTGTTCAGTCTTTCACATTTTCGTCTTTGTTTTACAGAGGAGTAGAGCTGAAGCTATATTAGAAGATGAAAATGGTGAAATATTCATTAGAAGAATCTGAAACCTTGGAGGAACTAGTTAGAGCAATGTGCCATAGTGAACTAGGAATGAGCCCACAGGAGAGCTAAAGTGTCTCAACTACTGATGCTTACTGTTAAATAAACTACTCCAGTTTCTTCTCACATGCATCCAAAGATGTGCAGCAATTTAAACTGCGATGGGCAGATCCACAGAACTTACCAAGAAATTACTGAAGGAATGGAAAACTCAGCATGGTGGGTCAGATTCTAACTTCTTACCCAGTTACAAATAAATTGACTTCACTCTGTTTAATCTGGATTGACTCCAGCTTTTCTGAAGTCAGAATTTGACCCTGTGGCCTTCCTCAGTAACTCAGCTTAATTAGCTGGACATAGGGACACTTTAGGTTAAGCCAGATTGTGTGTACAACAGTGACTTCAGACTTTACCATACCTTGAGATGAGCCTGTGGCCTTGTAATCTTAAAAGTCTGAAATACTGCCTGCTTATATAGTCAGCCCTGTAATGTCCTTTCGTCCCTTGCCTCTGTAACACTCTTGTAGGTGTTGAGCTGTGTCCAAATGTCACCATATATAAATGTGTACTGCAGTAAAGGTAACAAAGGGTGCAGCCAAGGAGATGTGGTTTCATTATTATGGCTCTGTACTGAGATCCAAGTGTGAAAAGTGACACTGGCTTAGAAAAGTCCCAATTTCAATAAAAATGAAGGAATGAAAAGACTGCGGTTAGCAACATTTACCATAAAGCAACGATGGGTTTTTCAGAGAAATAAAAAAGTCATCAGACTGAACAGAGTGGCTGAAGATGAGGAAATGATGCAAATAAATCTTCTTTTCAGTGAAGTAGAATAAAAATAAACCGTATCGCAACAAGTTATGTGTTGGCTGGTCAATGGAACCCAGCCTTTCTGCTCCGTCCTTGCCTGTGCCAGAGAATTCCTTCTCTTGACATTTATGATGGGCTCCTCTCTCAGCTTCTTCAGAGGAGCTTCACCTTGATAGATCGCACACACACCAATATTTCACATCATCTTCCTGCTCCCACGAAGGCCTGGTCTATACTGCAATGCTCAGTCAATGGGACATATGCAGTCTAGGCACTGTTAAATGTGCATCTCCCGTCAACTTAATTTACCCTTCCTCGCCACAGCATCTTCATTGGGCTGCACCGACCGGAAATGTTCTCCGTTTGATGCAGTGTTACTCCTTCTGGGGTGTGGAGTTACTCACCGCCTCAAATGGAGAGCACTTCCGAGGTCAACTGAGCAGGTCTCCAATAGCTGCTTAATCGAGCCTGCTGTATCGATCCATGGAGATCAACGCAGGGATTTCAGTGTAGACAAGCTCTGAGGCACAAAATCCTCAGGTTCTGCCCTTTTCCCTCCTACATACCCCCTGTGGCCATGTCTGGAGACACTATCTGAAAATACTATATCTTACTACAGAAACGAGACAAAACTCTCCTGATCTGTTTGAGTGACAAGACACCCAGAGCAGCTTTCTTCTCTTCCTCTGGTTATGAGGGATAGCAAGATTATTGTGGGTCAGCAGCTGACTTAGGTGAGAGCAACGGTTCTCACCCAGGAGTACGCATATTTCTGCGGGTACACAGAGGTCTTCAATGGAGTGCATCAACTCATCTAGATACTTGCCTAGTTTTACAGCAGGCTGCATTAAAAGCACTGGTACAAGCTAAAATTTTATAGAGACAAAATGAGAAAGTAAGCCATTGTTCAGTAATAGAGTGCTATGACACTTCTGAATTTTTTTTTTGTCTGATATCGTAAGCAAGTAATTTTTAAGTGAAGTGAAATTTGGGGTACACAAGACAAATCAGATTCTTTAAAGGGGTACAGGAGTCTGGAAAGGCTGAAAACCGCTTGGCTTCAGCAGCTGTGAAGCTTCTCCATATTTTGCACAGGAGCTGAACTGGTCCCTGTCCATCTCAAAGCTTGGGGAGGCCCAAAGTTGTCTTTAAGCCATCTTTATCCCCTTCTTGGCTGCAGTCCAGCTCAAAGAGCAGCTTTGCCACAGCCAAAGATGTGGCCCCTGCATTCTAGCCCAACCACTACCTGAGTGATCTTGAGTCAATCACTTAAACCAGGGGTCTCAAAACATGTGGCCCGCAGGCTGGATGCGGCCCTGATGCGGCCCGCAACAAGACTGTCGTTACCGGTATTTGCAATACTGCTGTATGAAAAGGTCTCAGTGGTGCGGCCCTCAGGCCAACATACTAGTCCTCATGCGGCCCTGTGCTAATCCTTATGTGGCCCTCGTCCTGATTTGAGTTTAAGATCGCTGACTTAAACTCTCTGCTTTGATGGTTCCAGCTCTAAAACAGTGCTAAGAACCCCTACTGTTGTAAATCCCTTTGAGATCTGCAGGTGGAAGATACTGTGGAGATGCAGAGCATTATTCACTACTGGCACTGCTAGCAACAAAATTAATTAAGTTCTGAAAATTAATGTTGTGATTTGGAAGAAGTCTTTTGCCCTGCTTCTGTTCCTGACATTACCATCCGGGGTCACTTCTGTTAGATTTTGTTTTGCAAGCAGAGTACATTTTGGAAGATCTCCAACACAGAACGCAATTCTTAGACAAGTCACAATATATAAATAATTCTCTTGAGAATGTATCATGGGCTTGATTGTGCTACTGCTCCGTCCAGCCAATAATCTTATTTCTGCAATGCCAAACACAGTTGTTTGGGGCCGTCTGTTCTTAATTCCATTCCTGGCACACAAGGACCAACCCTTCCTTCTCTCTGCAACTTTTGCTAGACCTATTTTTTGCAAGGCTCCAAAAACATTGGAGAAAAAAATCTTGGCAATGTTTGTAAGTCTCCAGTGGACTTTCCAGAAGCCTCCAGAGACAAAGCCTTGACTATGCACAGGCCCTCATTTAATCCTCTTTCCTCTCTATGAGATCCAAACTGTGGCATTATTTATGTGTTTGAGTGCCTAAGAACGGTCTCTACACCAAATTTCAGCTCTGTTCTTACAACACTGTCCTAAGAAAAGGTTGGATTGTCCTGGGCAATATGTCTTTGTTGAAAGGAGACAAAAAGCGGATGAGGCGTGGTCAAACCTGGGTGCAAACATCCAATACAAAGTCACATCTGGAAAAGGCGGGCAGAAAGAATCTATTTAACTAAATAGAATCATAGGAGATGAGAGTTGGAACAGACTGCAGGAGGTCATCTAGTCCGTCCGTCTGCTCAACAGAAGAGCAACCCCCACTAAATCATCTGAGCCAGGGCATTATCAAATGCCACCTTCATTGGAATAACTCTGCTCCTCAGCATCCACCCAAGTAGTTGCCTGGGAATTGCCTGTTTTTAGCCACCTGACAGCTAAGTCAGTGTCCAAGGCAGCATTCGGAAGCTTCTGTGAGTTTCTGATACTCCTTAGCAGACTTTGGGGTCATAGACAAGATGTACAGATGTTATCCTTCCAACAAATGGCAACCGCAAATGACACAGAGCAGGTTGTGAAGACTGTAAAGCTGCTCCTCCTGCAGTGAGTGGATCTCAGCTAGAGACAGGGGTGAGAATGTCACCTGCAGTCTTAGCCTCTGAGATCAAATCTAACACAATTCTTTTAACGTGTTATGAAAAAATCTATGCACACTCCATTAACTCAAATGAGGTGCTACCTCCAAAAGGGCCAAATCCTGAGGGCTTTGTTCAGTTTTTTCCCCCTTTAGGCTTATTTCAAGCCAAATTTCCTTTGGCTTTCAGAAGAGTAAGGAGTAAGTAGCGATTGTCTAAATGAAGGAGGGCTGTTTCCTCTCAAGGTGGTGAGAGCATCCATCCCCGCAGGCATGTAGTCAGCAGAAAAACCCTTACTGGGTCCTTGTAGGATGTGTAAACGTAAGGGCAGGGAAAGTCTTTCAACAAATAAAGAGAGCAGAGCAAAAGCACTCTGTGTAACTAACTGTTTAATCTTGGTGTGATGCACAACCTACCAAGATGTTTGTTCATTCGGTAACTCCTGTGTCGGTGACATCGCAGTGCTTCTCTTGGAGATTTATCCAAAGCTATTGGTCTGCGCCACTTCTCCATCACACGTTGTTTTGCGGATGCTGTGGGAAAGGATTCAGCAGGGAGCAGTGCCATTCAATTCAGCCACAAGCCTGGCTAAGTCTGTTCTCAGGTATTCGCTGAAAGAGGCTTCCCTGCCCATAAACATTCTGCCTTGAGTTATAAGAATTCTTTCTACATGTGGCGAAGTCAGAGATTCATATGCTTTTCCTGTGATCTATTATTATGAGAACAGGGTGAACTCAAGCAAATCCAACTCAGAGGATCTCAAAGCATGTTACAAATGTCAAAGGTCAGGACGAAGTGGGATTTGCTCCCACGAAAGCTCATGCAATAAATAAATATGTTCGTCTTCAGAGGTGCCACAGGACTCCTCGTTTGTTTTGCTGAACTAGACTAACATGGCTACCTCTTTGGAATTTGTGAGTACGGAATAGCTGCTGGAACCCTTCACTAACTAAAAAAAAGGTCTGAGGACAAAACTGGACCCTGTCAGAGGCCTCTGGAGGAAATAAGAGATTTCTTCAGATGGCGAGTCCCTCAAGGGACATAGACCATCTCTTCTTAAACATCTCCAGAGCGCTCAGAACATTGCGGGTGCAACTCAGTAACACACTCACTTTGCCCATCATGGAAATGCAGCTGCCTACAGAGCCGGTCTCCGTAGCCATTAACAACTTCAGAAACATTACGCATTGTTCTGCTTTCCCCAGATATTTCTTGCAAGCCCTTTGTTTCCTTTTTCCTTTTCCTAGTCGAGGTCATGGGTGGCTAGGGTCCTGGCTACAAATGGTTGCATGAGCGTAGAATCTAAACAATGCAACACAGCGTAAGGCTATGGTGAGGACTGTAATTGTGAATGTTGTTTTAAAGAAGAGTGATGTTCTACCAACAGCTATAGATTAGAAATTGCCAGCTACCCAGCATGACCTGGCAATGCAGTGCAGAGCAGGCGATAAAGCCGTATTCTTAGGTGGCACCAGGAAACCCCTCGCAAGGATCTTAGCTGATACAATGGAAGACTCTTCTAGTGGTGGAGTTGGGCGACACCTTCTGGGTGTACTCAAATTTACAGACCACAGCAAACCAGCCCTGGAATGTGTGTCCCCCATCCTTGGTGTGAGGGATAGATAGCAGCAGGTATTTGTATCACATACTATGTAGTTCCACATCTAAACAAATGCAATAAGCAATTTTATTGCAGCTATGGTCGACTCTTGTCTAAAATTACAGCCTTTAACCGTGCCACAGGACTCCCTGTTGGTAAAACAACAAAGCACTTGGGTTTTTTAGGTCTTTACACTTGACTTGTGTAAAATTAGCCATAACCCAGGCTTGAGGCTAGTTTTTTAAACATACTAAAAGCTGAGCTGACACAGCTCATCACTGCTTGTGTGCCTAAATTACGCTAACTATTGCAACCAGTTGCAAAACGTGCTCAAGTTAGATGTCCCCATCCTGCCATCATTCTGGTTCAAAACCTGTCAGATTAAATGTGGCAGCCCCAGAAGTTACTGCTCTTTGGCAATATTGCATTGAATTGCCGTTCTACACTTCTAAGGGTGGAAGGTTTGATTTATTTCTGTAAAACAAGCAAGGAGTCCTGTGGCATTTTTAAAGCCTTAACAAATATATTTATCATATAAGCTTTTGTGGGAGAAAATCCCAAAATGGCCAGCAAAAATTTTAGGATCCTGATTATTCAACACATCATTTGTAATTTACTGTTCTTCTCCCAGACTGCATGTGCATATAATAAGGACAAGCTGTCCGTGGGTAAAAATGCCAGACTGCCGTCCCTGTACTTAGTTCTTCAAACACAATCCCACATTGTATGTAAATGGAGAACTGCTCCCATTGTCTGGAAAGACTTAACAAAAATTTTTTAAACGACTTACTGTTTTTCATCTGTATTTCAACTGGGGTGAGGGCCTGGGCAAGTGCCCCCCCAAGACATTTTCCTGCAGATGTCCCCAGCAGTTCAGAGTAGCTGGATATTTCATCTCCCCACCAAGTCCTCAAACAGCTAATGGAGCTTCAGACTATGAAATTAAATCCTAAAGCCAATACAGCAACTGGGAACTCAATTGCGGCGGGACAGACAGGCGGCCTAACAGCTGCCTCGCTTGAACAGGCGAAGGGCTGGGAAAGTTTATGCTGGAAAGGGCCCAGTCGTGCCCCAATGAGGTCAAAGAGGTCTTTGCTGCAGATTGCAGAATTCTCTCTGCGCCCCCTGCTCCCAGGGGGAAAAGGGTCTCCACCTATGTGTGAGCTGAATAGGGGACAGGGGGAACCAAACCCATCCATCCCAGCAGGAAGACCATCAAAAGCTGAGAGAATCCACACACCGCGTCTCAGCGTCTAGCGCAGGGGCCTGCAACCTGCAGCTTCAGAGCCACATACGGCTCTTTGGCTGCCCCCTTGCAGCTCCAGACTCCAGGCCCACCACTGCCACCACCAGGGACTCTGCTGCAGGTGGCCTGAGCAGCAGTTTCAGGCCTCCCCTGCCACTGGGCGACCCTATGGGGATCCCATGCCAGGCTTCAGGGTACCCACCATTCCTAGGAGACCCTGCAGGGGGCCAGCTCCTGCTTCCAGGGTCCCCCTTTGCCACCAAGGGACCCAACGGCTGGCACCCTGGCCCAGCGCCTTGCCCTCCCCCAGGAAACCACACCCACTGAGGTTCTCAAAACACTTGGTTATTGAAGGAATTTTTTAAAACTGGTTCTTATCTTTTGGGCTGCCAACCCCTGGTCTAGTACCTCTGCTCAGCCATGCTCTGGCCCAAGTGAGAGGGTGCATTGCTTGTGATTTTCTCAAGAGGAGCCATGTTAGTCTGCTTTGCGTGGGCGATTGTCACCGAAGCAGGCACATAAAGGCCTATTTCAATGGCATCTCTCTGGGCCGGAAATCTCCCACAGGTGCTGCTCCTTGGGGTTCAAAGGGGGATCTGGGCAATGGGACAATTCCTCCATGTTTCCCCCTGAGCTTCAGCACCTTAGACTGCCTGACAAACACTCCCCAGGAAACAAAGCAACCTAGGATCTGGGGAAACCACCATACCTCCCCCCGCCTTCTCCCCAGGGCTTGAAATTGGTGGGGGGTGCTCCCTAAATTGGTCTGACACTTACTAGCTGCCAGCAGGGGGGTTGGGAAAATCAGGGGGTGCAGGGTAGGTTTGGGGTGCTCACTAATTTGGTCTAACACTGTTCCTAGCTGCCAGCAGGGGGGTTGGGAAATGCAGGCGGGTGCGGGGGGGGTTTGGGGTGCTCACTAAATTGGCCTAACACTACCTGACAAGTGGGGGGTGCTGGGAAATTGGGGAGAGGTGCAGGGGCTGTGGCTAAATTGGTCTGACACTGTTGCTGGCTGACCACTGGAGGCGGTCAGGAAATTGAGGGGTGCAGGGCAGGTTTGGGGTGCCACTCCCCCCGGGACGGGCGCTGGGAATCGCGGCAGCCGCAGCCGCTCGGGCGAGTCAATGGCAGGGGCCGGGGGGCGCGTGCGCAGTGCGGCTCCCTCTCTCTCTCTCTCTCTCTCTCTCTCCCTCCCGGGGCGCCGATCCGGGGCGGGATCGGGATCGGGATCGGACTCGGGATCGGATCGGCTCGGGGCCGGGCGGGGGGATGCGGAGGGAGGCGGCTCGGGCCGGAGGCTGCGCGGCGGCGGCGGCGGGGGAGGCGGATGCCCGGACGGTGAGTACCTCGCCCCTGCCCCGGGCGGGCGGGCGGGGGTCCGCAGCCGGCCCGGCCTGCGGGAGATGAGGCGGGACCCGCCGCCGGCCGAGCCCCTTTGTCTCCGCGCCCTGCTCAGGCGGGGTCCCCCGTGGCGGGCCGGCTGCGGGGTGGGGAGCCCGGCGGGGAGGAGGCGGAGGCTGGTGGGGGCTGTGTCTGTCTGTCTGTCTGTCGGACCCGGGGACTTGCCGTGCCGGGGGAGCGGGGGCGGCCCGGGGTCTCCTGGGAGTGCCGGGGCGGCCGGCAGGAGGGTCCCCCCCGGCTGTGACACCCCCCCCCGCGACCCCTGGGTCCCCTTTGCTGTGGGACCCACTCTTACGGCTCCGTGCCTCAGTTTCCCCAGCTGTCAAGTAGGGGCAGGGGGGATACCTGGTAATCGCCCAGCCTTTGACCAGGGCTCTGGCACAGCCGCAGCGTCAATGTTCCCAGGAGCTGCCTGGATCTCCGCTCGGATACGGACCGGCAGGCCCACGGAGCATCACCGGGCGAGGTGCCTCGGGGACAGGCAGGTTGCTCCGGGAAGCTTCACCCGGCCGCTGGTTTGGCGGAGAGCCAGGCCCTTTTGAAAGAAGCTAAACAGAAAGCCAGCGTAGGGTGGAATTTGCTTTTCCAAAGACAACCAAATTCCCTCTCGGGAATGGTCCCGATCGCCCTCTGAGGTGTAAAGAGCCAGGGCTGCTGCTTTCTTTCTAGGGAGTGTGGTGCTCTGAAGGGTAGGTGTGTTCCAGCTGTTTTCTTGGGGGTGGAGGTCACATCCTATTTCCCTTTTGCTCACCCCCCAAAACAAACAACACTGATCAAAACCAGCACCCTGCTTGCCACTAGCGGACCCTACCCTTTTTTCTAAGGCTGCCGTAGGAGGCAGCAAGCTGGCAGGTCACTGCGCTGTATTTCCATAAACCCCAGCTGTTTCCATCTACTTTCCTAGAACCCAGAGCAACAAAAACAGGGCTGCTCTTCTGGCCTCAGGAGGGCAGGAGTGAGAAATATAAGGGAGCAGGGTGAAATAGTGCATCCAGTTTTGGGCCCCGGCCCCTGCCCCTCTTCCCCCCCCACTACAGGAAGGATGTGGAGAAATTGCAGACAATCCCACCAAGGCAAAGCCAGTGAGGAGAGGGCTGGAGCATGTGAGGAAACTGCCGAAGGCAGGGCTGGATTCAATAGAGACCTTTAACTACCTGAAGCAGGTTCCAGGGAGGCCGGAGCTAGGCCAGTGGTTTTCCAGCCACGGGTTGGGACCCGGTACTGGGTCGCAGACTCTCAAGTCCTGGGTCGCGGTGCCCCCTGCTGCTGCCACCTAAAGACTGGAATGCATTTCTGAAAGATGTAATTGTTGGGTCACGGGCATAAATATTTTTTTTCAACTGGGTTCCAGGGAAAAATGTTTGAAAACCATTGAGCTAGGTTGTTCTTAGTGATGGCAGATGACACAACAAGGAGCAATGGCTTCAAGTTTCAATGGGGGAAGGAGGAGGCTGGATATGATGGAAAACTTTTTCAGTAGGAGGGTGGTGAAGCCAAGCACTAACATGGGGTTCCTCGGGGAGGTGGTGGAATCTCCATCCTCGGCGGTTTTTAAGGCCCAGCTGGGCAATGCCATAACTGGGATGATTTCACTGGGGTTGGACGAGACATCTCCTGACGTCTCTTCCAGCCCTAATCTTCTTTGGTGCTATGGTAAGGCCTGTTATGGTTACAGGTCTCTCTCTGCTCCTGGTCTCTGAGGGGACCACCTTGGGTCTAAGGCCTCGCATCTTCGCCTGTCCCAGGACAGAACCATGCCATTTGCCCGTGCTGAGACCGTGCTTGGGCTAGGGTCCCCTGTGACACAGTTGTGCCTATCCAGCAGAATTCGGGAACCAGTCGTGCTTTCCACTGGAGTCCAACCAGCAGCATCGAGTGATCAAAACGGCCTTCTTAAAACCTAAGTGGTGGTGTTTTGACAACAGGAATAAAGCTTTTAGAGAAAAACGGTTTTGAAACAAGACAGTCTATGCCCATCTGTCTTACCCAGAGGCATACCATCCCCTAAGAGCCACCAAGGCAGGCCTAATTTCTTCAGATGCCCTAAGCGGCTACTCTTTGAACAGCTCCCCATTCTCTTGAGAGATACCCATTTTAAACCGCCAGAATTGTTCTGTTCATCTGCATTTCTAGACGTGGGACCTTCTGGACAAAACTAGTTTTGTCGATCAGCCAGGAAGGAAGTTAAATCTTCAAAGCCAACAATCTGGGTTTTGTTCCTTTACTGTCAAATATTTACTGAGGATGGGTGGCTGGTCTTGAATCTCTCTTTTCCCTTCCTGCTTATCCTGTAGCACTTTTAAAGACTAACAAATGGATTTGTCTCATGAGCTGTCATGGGAAAAGATCCTTCAAGCGTCTAACAAAGTGGGATTTTCTCCCTCAAATTCCCTCGAATGCTCATGCAATAAAGGCCTTTGTTAGTCTTTAGAAGTGCCACCAGACTCCTTGTTTGTTTTGCTGAACTAGACTAAGATGACTACCGCTTTGGAACCTCCTGCTTGTGTGTCTACGCAGTAAAATGGCCATAACCAGGCCAACATACGCTCTTCATAAACCATTACAGAGCTGCTCCAGATCCGTCACAAGGTCCCTGAGGATATCGGGAGGGAGTGCAGTGTATTATCGCCATTGCACGGAGTTTCTCCTGGGGTTTGAGCCATCTTTCCATCCTGCTGTAACCTTGCATGTTCCAGAATTTACAACTGATCCACAAGAGTCACTGAGGCTTCCTTGCACTTGTTTGTTTCCTCACTTGGCTTTGCATTTGTACTTGCCTTCTTAGAACTATTTACAGAAAGATTTTTTAAAATGAGTTGTTTAGATACTTCAGGAGATAATTTTTCATTTTCAAAAACGTTGGACGATGCCGCTAATTACCGAGAAACAGGGTGAGCAAGAGGATGGAGCTGTGTGAAAACTCCCCAAACCTTTCATGGTCATGTGAAGTCGGAAGCTGGATTTTGCACCAAGTAACGGTGTAGGAATTCTAGCAAGCTTTCCAAAGTTAGTGGAGGCCAGTTCCCAAGAGACTGGAAGTCTAAATTAACTATGTGCTTGCTCAGAATAATTATAAACCACCCCACCCTGGACGAAGACTTGTTAGAAAGTTCTGATCTCTGGGTTATCTTTTTTTCTAATTAAATTGTGTGCACAATTGCACTAGTTAAGAACCTCACCAGGGCTCCCCAGAGTTCCAGTTACATGCTTAAATAATTCGGCTCAGCCAATGAGATTATTTTCATGATTGCTTAGCACTCTCCCTTAGGGTTTTGTCACTGAATTACCGGAAAACTTCATTCTAGTCCATTCTCCTTCTTCCTTTTGTCTTCTGAGTAGCAACAGAAGTATTTTATTCTGCTCATTTTTTTGTCTGTTCTTCCTTAGTTCTTTACATCCAGACTCGAAGAGCCATCAGAGTGGCCCCTGGGAGTTCTTGTAACCTTGCTAAAGCTCAGTACCAGTGGGCATCCCGCTGAAGGCACTGGGCGCCACTAGAGACCCTCAAGGCTTCGTGCCATCTGCCAGAGTTCAAGCTGGTAGCTGCTGTGTTCAAAAGAGTCTTGTACACGAACCGTTGCCACCAGGTTTCATTGGCATCACGAGTCTACCCTCAGAGGTTTTTACGGTCCAGCTTGGCAAAGCCCTGGCTGGGATGATTTCAGAGGCAGGCAGAGTTGTAGGAAAGAAATCTTTTATTGAGCACACAGGGCGGGCAATGGCTGGGGCAGCTTTAGGGGTAGGTGAAGCAGGCTCACACCTAGGGCCCGAAGCAGTACAGGGCTGGGTTACCTGCTTTGCCCCCCCCCCAAAAAAAAGCTGCATCTGGTGCTCAGTGGCAGAATGAGGAGCTAGTCCTGGGGCCAGCAGCGGGGAGCCGGGGCCGTGGGCAGGGATGGCGGTGTGGAGCTGGGACTACAGAGGAAAGTCGTGGGCACCCTTTAGGGAGTCCCACAATGGGTGTTCCCCTAGGGCCCCTGATTGCCTAAGGCCACCTCTGGCAAATGTTTGATGCTCTGTAGTTTGCCAGCTAGCAGGTCGGGTTCAGTCAGTATGTGTTAGTGAGTTTCTGGAGGACATAGAAGTCGGTTCCTCCAGAAACTTAACCCCCTCTCTCCAGTTCCAGTCAACAAATTACATGCAGCATGATTTTTATTTTATTTTTGCAGCCCAAACATATTTTGGGAAGATACACTTATGGCTTTAAAAACGGGGAAATTATGCGATGTCACTTATTTTCATGGACCAAGCAGACCATTCAGAGCCCATTTCCCCTTGAGACTAGTAGTGACTTACTGTGAAAATAGCATGAAAGTGGGGCCAATGCCAATTTCCAATTAATAATAAGCAATAATTCAAAGTTTGCTATGGATAATACATGCATTTCTACTAGACTATCTTATGTCCCAGCCCAGCAAAGAAGTAGGCATACACATAACCCTTTTGCATGTGAGTAATCTCACTGAAGTCAATTATGTATGCACTTAAATTTTTGCAAAGTCAGGGCATTAATATGGAAGACAAACGTGTTCACACCATTCCTGAAGTTGTTAGTGAGTTATGTTTGACAGTGCCAGCTATCTGGTAACAGCATGTCAGATTCAGTAATGTGCAGTCAAACGGGACCAGGGAGGACAGAATTGTGGTCCAGAACAAAAGAGTACTGATGAAAACTGTTTGGTAATTAGAACACTGCAGCCAGTAAAAAGCCATCTCTGAACTTGGGCTCAATCTGCTGCCTCATGATTCCCCCGAGTAGGAGGGGATAGCTCTTACCTCCACATGTGTTCAGTAGAAATCCATTGTTCCCCTCTTTCTGATTTAGGGCAGAGGAATAGAAATGCATCAAACATGGCAGGGGGATTTCACGTCCTCTTGGCTGTATCTGAAAAAGAAGGCTTTGTTATTTGATTGTATTCTGGCCTAAATAATTAAAGATTGTACATGTGGCTGCATAACACAGATTTGCTTCAGGAAGAGGCATTTTCCTCCACAGGTGTGTCTGGAAAAGACAGGGCAGAACAGTGATTCTGTGGGGACTGTGAACTGAGAATTTTAAGACTTTCAGGAACCTGTTCTCCTTCATTTCCTAGATGCTTTCTCTTTCCCCCCCATCCCGAGTAGTTGCTGCCTTCAGCTGCTGGGTTGAATGGTACAAATGCTTCACAGCTGAGCTGTCTAAGGGTTTTGAGCGTACCGGAGAGCAAAGCTTTTGGATGTTTTATGAAATCAAAGGATTCAGTGTGAACAGAACATTTTACTTGGGCCCTAAGAGGTGAAAATGGGGTTTCCTGATATCCAGAAACTGTGTTAGCAGTTGCGTAACAGCTCACCCCTCCAGTTCTTCAGCCATTCTCCTCCCCCAGGCAAGAGTCTGAAAGGCATGGGCTGGCCTTTGGAAGGTGCTTCATTCATTAACACAGTGGTTCTCAACCTTTTTCAGGTCATGACACACTTTGTGGCATATTGTGATCCTACAGGACACACCAACCCACTCCACACAGGCCAAATCCAGCCATTTCCCTGGCTCTCCATGAGACAGTGTTGTGTCCCGACACCGTGGTTGAGAACTACTGCATTAACATACCACCCACTCCACAGTGCTTTTTGTGTCTTAAAAGTTTTGCACGGACTATTTCATGAAAAGTTTAAAGTTGTATCGTTTGCAACAATCGGTGACAGTTTGCTGACCTGGTGCCCCAGGGCAGTAATTAAATTAGGAATGAGAAGTCAAAGAAAGATATTCCATCCTCTGGGCTATGTGAGGCTTCAAAATTCATCTTGACAATAGCTCTGGAGGAAAGGAAAAGAACTGACTGGTTGTATGCGTGGGTGTTAGCAGGGCCTGTGTAGACAGCCCACTCCTGGAAGCTGAGCCAAGCTGAGCCTTGTTGTTCACGCAGTATATCAGAGGGGAAGTCAGCCAGCCAGCAAAGAAGCGGGTTTTCTTTTTCCTTCCTTGTCTCGTGCACAGGCATGAAACTGACTAGTTCTAAACAGCTTCCTGCGGCAGAAAGCACGTGTCCGAGCCATATTTTGGAGCCAAGCACAGGAGGTGAGCAAATGGGTACATTTCCCCCAACCTACCCTCACCAGAAAAAGTTGAGGTTAGTTCTCAACAAACAAAAAAGTGCTGTGATATGGACACAGCTTCCGAGTCAGAGAACTTTCTCACGCTTATTTTCCAAGTGACATAAGTGCTCATGAGAGATGTTTTAGCAATAGGCCTAGAAACTTAAACTCCTCTGTCTACTACAGAATTAGTGCAACACGGGCAGAGCCGACCTCGAGAGTATTCTTCCAGCCAAGCTTCAGCCCAACCTTGCTTCTCTCTAGTCTTCCTGAAGATAGCCTATCCAAGCTCCAAAGGGGCAGCCATAGTAGTCTAGTTCAGTAAAACCGAAAGTCCTGTGGCATTTAAAGACTATTTATTGCATATTTATGCATTTATTTATTATTTATGCAATAAATAAATTTGTTAGTCTTTAAGTGCCACAGGACTGTTTGTTCTATGAAATCTAGGCTTGCTACTGAGATAGATAAGGGCTGCAACTTAAATATGACCCCCCCCCCCCAGTCTACTGGGAACATGGCCTGAGCCCCATCTGTTACAGATCAAGAGATAAGACCTTCTTGTGTATTGACTGTAGGTGACACTGAGGCCATTTCCCTAGTCATGTGGCAATTAGCAGCTTCCATGCATTACTGGGGTAGATTGAGACAGATGACCCTCAGGGTCAACAGCTCTGTGTGCTCTTAATCACCCATCCCCTGAGCCATCCACTTCCACATTTGCTAAAATCTCCAAGATCAGAAGGAAAGGGACTGGACTGGACTGGGTCTGTCCCACCCTGCATTGCTTTGCCATCACCTTCTGGAATATGTGACAGACCTGGCTGCCTTTAGCCAAGTTCCAAAGGGGCAGCCGTGTTAGTCTAGTAAAGCAAAAGAGTCTTGTAGTACTTAAAGACTAACATTTATTTAATGCATGATTTTTGTGGGAGAGTGTCTGACAAAGTGGGATATTCTCCCATGAAAGCTCATGTGATAAATAGATCTGTTAGTCTAAGTGCCACAAGACTCCGTGCTTTTTCTGGCTGCCTTTGTAGCACTCACAAGAACTCCTGCTACCTGGGGGAGGGCTAGCGAACAAATGCTGAATTGAAATGCCTCTTTCCATGAGTACCGTTTAAACAGCATAGTATGTAACAAGCTGCCTGGCTGAGAGTAGCAGGGTCCTCAGTTGCTCAGGCCAGAGGCGGCAGAAAGGCTCCTGCTAGCTCTCAATGCTTAAGATGGGCTCAGAAACCACAGTGACATGGAGGGCATGGGAGCAGTCTAGATATACTGTCTTGTATGGAGAGACTGACACTGTTGAATGAGAGGAAGAATAGTCTTGTGGGCTCTGGGCTGTGCCCAACCCTGCGAGAGCAGGGGCAAGTCACTGGCCCTGTGCACCTCGATTTCCTTGTCTGCAAAATCCGGATAATGCTTCTCTACCTCACGCTGTCTGTGAGGCGTTGCTGTGCGCTGGCGATGGGCACCATGGAAGAAGTGTTTAGAGAGATGAATGAGGGGAGGACTGGAAGTCAGGTGGTTGGCTTGCTGCATGGTTGCTCTAGAAGTTGATGTTTGTGGGTGGTTAACTCTCACATCCTCCTGACACCTGTGTGTTAAACTCCTACATGCAGCCTTCAGAAAACCAAGAGATTTATCCATAGTGAATAACTCATTAAACCAGCTGAGCTTTTCTTTCTATAAATGTAACAGTTACCAGCAAGAAGAGGCCACCTTATTCAGTGTTGTGTCAGTAGCCAACCTTAGCTACTTCAGAGGAAGAAGCCTTGCAGATGAGATGAACCTAGGAGATAAATCTTCCTCCAGATTCCCAGTAGCTACAAGACAGTTTGTGCTCCGAGTGCGAGGTTTCACAGACTTTTTCCTAAATTCTTTCTTTAATATTTGCTGTTAACGCTGCATACTCTTGCTGTCCATGTAAATTTCTAGTCTTTTCCCCTCAACCTCAGGCAGCTTGTGGCAGTGAGTTCCGCAGGTGGATTTTTGTGGTTTTTGGAAAGCTGCCTCCTTTAGTCAGTGATGAACTTGCCACCTTTCAGTTTCTGTGATTGACTCTTGTTCTTCTGTTATCAGGGAGTTCCCACTCTGCCTTCTCTAAGCCATTCCTTACATTGTGATTGTCCTGAACATAACTTTTTTTCTTCTCTGAATTCTGATGCTTACCAGCTCAAATTTCATTTTGCTCAAATGCTTTAATATTCACTTAATCTCATTCTGTCTGGGAATGTTCCTATCCATTTGTTTTCTAGAAAATGCAGACTGCACTCACAGAGAGAAAGGTGGGCAGCGGTGGGAAACAGTGAACATCACATTACCTGAAGGACAGGAGAAGAAGATTTGGAAGGAAGGATGGCCAAACCACAGGGTCTACTTAAAACTTGACCCCCTTTGCAGAGCGATTTCCTCCATCTGGCACTTTTTATGCTATCTGGTTCCTTCTCCTTTGCAAGGAGTCTGGGTTACCACCTGGTCCTTTTTTTGTTTGCTTTTGCTTTTTCCATACTGGCTCCGTGGTTTGCTTAGGTTTTTTTGTGATCAGGAAGTCTTTAAAATGCTAAACAGACACAAGTGTTTTTAAATAGGTACCATTAAACATGGAGGATGTTTACAAAAAGTTTCCAGAGCAGCTCCCGTGTGTTAGTCAAAGGGGATGTAACCAGAATTTCCATGGAAAGCACAGCGCTAGGAGAGGGGCAGTTTGCAAGGAACGGCTGCTCCCTGGCTATTCCTTCCGCTCCAGCCTATGGCTCTGACTTCTTAGGAGAGAGGAAGTGGAATAAGACTGCATCCCTCCAGTTCAGAACACATGCGTGTTGCACCGCGTGAGAAGGGATATTTCATCCTTGCCCTTGGGAGCCAGACTAATGGGAGCTGGATACCCACTGGTGTGTATAGGGAGGAGATCCTGGAGGTGGTGATGGGCAAGCTGTCACAGTGACTGTCATTCAGGCCTTTAGGTTAGTTCAGAGGTTTCAAACTCAAATCACCGCAAGGGCGCACAAGGACTAGTCCGTTAGCCCGCGGGCTGCACCACTGAAACCTTTTCATACAATGATATTGCAAATATCAGTAGCAATAGTGTCATCGCAGGCCACAGGAAATAGCTTTAGGGGCTGCATGCGGCCCATGGGCCCCGTGTTTGAGACCCCGGGGTTAGTTGAAGGAGGTGTAAGTGTAAGAGAGAGAAGGGGTGGTCCTTCAGCCTGCGGCTGGCAGTGCTGATTTCTCGTTATCCTTGTGCCGAGGAAAGGGAAACTCTTTGGATGAGTCTCCTCCCCCTGGTGAGACTGGGTGGCATTGCTGGAGTCTTTGCTTTCTCAGCATATGGACCTAGGTCTTTCCCACCTCTGCGTTCCCACTGGAGTTGGAGGACAGATCCTTGGAGTCTGCAGACATGCCTGAGTGTAAATTGGGGCCAGAATTTTACCGAGAGCATTGACAGTTGCTGGTGCTACCAGGACCCAGGCGGGGAGGAGATAAAGAAAGGAGAGCTCCTGTCACTGGATAGTGGGAGCACATTCCTAACATTCCCAGAGGCAGAGTTGATATAACTGCTGAGGAAACGCTCACTTAGTCTTGGGAATGGTGGAGATGCCATGTCTGGCCTGCTGGATGCAGCACTGCTTAGTCATAAGGCATGGACTTAAGTATTTCTTGTACTTATGGACAAACTACAAGGGCTGGATTCTCTTACCACCAATGCTCAGCCTGTCCTTCAATTGAGACAGCGATAGAGAATAACTCCAGATGATGGGGATTGATCTCTTGATTCAGATTCAGCAAGGTTCCCCCAAAGACAGCTGTATTACTAGAAGCTGTGCAAGTTTACCAGCCTTTTAACAAAGCAGCTGATGTCTCCTGGGACAGGGCACTGTGGGGCCCAAAGCCATTTTGTACAGCTGTGGTCTGCTTCTCTTGGTCCGAGTTAGGAAGAATCAGTTAATCACTTTTCATGGCTCAGAGTTATAATCCTCATGTTTCCAACATGGCAGCTGCTTTCTGGGGAGGTCACAATGGTGGCAGAAGAAGAGGGTTGGACTTCAGGTTGGAAATGAGCAGATGAGCTCTGTCTCTTCACCATTCCTGCTTTCCCATCCCTCCCCCTTAGCAGTGCACAGCAAGAGAGGAGCTCCCATGTTTTGGGTCACAGACCGGCTTTAAAACAGAGTACATTTAAACCAAAGAGTCCCAGAAGAAATGATTATGTCCTGTCCCGCAACCAGAGAAGGGGGAATTGCTCCACTGTTAAAAAAAAAAGCCTTATTGCATCATTTTCTAACCTGTTTTGCAAATTGCTCTGAGCCGGTATTCTGAATGGCTTGTAGCTCTGAATTCTGCTGTCCTGTCCATGGGGCTGACCTATTGCACAACACCCAGGGGTGACGACTGGGAATTCTACCCCAGGGGAAAGGGTTGAGACGGGCAGCGTGTCTCTGGGGGCAGACGTTGCCCTCACTATGTAATGGAAGCCTTCTGTAAGGCGCTGCCACCAGCTTGAGCGAGCTCTGTAGGGTTTGGCATTCATGCTGTCCTTGGGGGAGGGATTAGAGTTCCCTAGGGGGTTCTTCATTAAATCCCTTTCATTGATGTGCGAATTTCTTTTAAAGGGCAAGGCTGGTGCTATATTATGCACATTTTTAAAAAGCCTCTTTGCATGAATAAGAGCAAGTCCCTGTTCAAAGTCCCTTGCCAGCCTATCGTAAAACCAAAAAGGACCATGCGGTCATCTCATCTGACTTCCAGCGGAGCACAGGCCAGAGACAGAATTTCTTCCAGTTATTCCACTATTGAGCCCAATAACTGGTGTTGATAAAGCATGTCTTCCAGAAGGGCATCCATCTCAATTTCAAGACATCAAGTATGCTCTCAAGTACTTCAGATGCTGGGTTAAACTCAGTGGGAAACCGCTATTATTGGCAAAGGCACCAAAGGAAGTTTGGCCCTCAAACACTCATTGGCAATTCAGTAGGGATCAGGTGCCTAAACCCATTAGACTCCTTTGACTGTCTCAGCTGAGATGGCAAGCACATTTCCCAAGGAAATAAATACCTAAAAGGGACTCAACCCTACATAAATGTTTAAAGAAAGAAATCAAACATAGCTGATGTCAGAGAGCGGAAGCCCGCTGTTACTCCAGCTAAAAAGACTTCATTCAACTCACTTATTCAAATAACAGCAGCTTAGCTGAAATGTTAGTGGTTTCTGGCATTTTTGTCTGATGTAAGCATTTCTCAATTACATGTGAGGTTTGCTTTTCTAAACATTGGTATTGGTTTGAGTTTCTCTCTCACTGGTGGCTTATTTTCTTGGAAGGTGCGTTTAGTCATCTTGTCTTTAACTCTGAGTTCAGATGACAAAAATGATATGTGATTTGTTCCACCTCATGGTGTTGGGGCAGGGGATGTATTTGAAGTGGCACTGCCAAATCCATTGCCTGCCCTGAATTACAAAAATGTCAGCCAATGGTGAGAATGTTGTAAGTGGCAGCGTGTGTCTGAGTCCACTCCTCTAAACATTAATTAACGGAAGAATTAAATAGAGCCATGGGTCCCCTCCCATTTTTCAAAGAGTGCTCAGGATATAGCTATTGGACCACTGATTTCTTACGGTCTAGATCCTAGAGCAGATAACTAGAGCCCTGCACGGATACAAATACGTGGATCCGTATCCGATCTGCATTCGCAAGAAATGGTCTGCGGATATCCATGTTGCATCTGCAGATGCGGATATAATGTGGGTATCCACAGATATCTGCATATTTGCAGGGCTCTGCAGATGACAACTCCCGTTTCCAGTGTTCACACTACATGCAGTAAGTCCATCCTGGTATTAAATTGTTCAAGGTGGATGTTGCTGGGTCGAAGTAAACCGCTCAGCTGAAATAGGATGTGCGGTGTAATGACAGGATATAACTTTTCAGAAGAGCTGAGCTCTGGATCTCAAAGTGCACACCTGAGGTTAAGGAAAAGTTCTCTCTTAAGGGGTGAATTGATTTGAAAGAGTGACTAACTGCTGGCTATCTTGCATGCTGTATACTTTCAGCATTGCCTCCTAATTGGATCCACATTCAGTTTGGGCTTGCGGTTTTCATTTTCCCCCCACCTCTCTTCTCCCTTTATGTGGACTCCTGGTGCCATGTCCAGGAGTCCTTTCAAAGAAAGTCGAAGAATGCCTTCAATTCAGTTGTTCACAGATGCTACACTACTATTGATTGTTAGACATCTTTTCTGCAGCATCACCAATTGTTCAATAGATGCCTGTTTATCACAGTGCTGTTTAATCCTCCTATAAATATGCTCTTTAACAGCCAGTGCTTGTCTTTTTAAATCTTCAGTCAGGCTGATTATTGTGCATGCTGCTTTTATACGCCTTAATAATTAATTATGTTTTTATGGAAGAGTCAGACTATGGCAAGGGGCTGTCACAGCCGGGCATGTATGGCTTAGTTACACTGCAGGACATGTTTTTTTAATGAACATTTAACAAGCCACAACTCTTATGAGTTTTGCAGTAGGTGTGTCTGCAAGGGAATGAATTTAAAATAATTCTCTTCTTTGGGTCACCGTGTGAACATCGCATCTGTGCCCAATGTTCACCTGAGCTCAACTAACTCTACTGATGTCACAGCTTTCTGGATAGCACTAAAGGTATCAAAATACTTTTGGGAACCATGTGCCATTAATTAAATATATAACCTAAAAAGTGTGTGCCACCTAGAATTTCACTGCTGCCGAGGAGTTTTAGCAGGTCCCTAGAGGAAAACAAAAAACGGTGCTGAGATTTTAGCTAAGATAGAGGCTTTGATTTGGAACGTCTATATCCCGCCTGCTTGTTTGATCAGTCTTTTCTGGGTCAGAGGAGAGGATAGCTCTGAAATTTGGCACCCCAGCTGAAACAATTTTGCAAGACTAAAACCAGATGCATGCCTTTTCACCCCTTACCACATTCTGCTAGAATGGTTTTAATGGTAGCCATTCCTTTTCCCTGCCTGCAACCCTTCGAAGTTTTGTGCTTCTGTTACCACTGTAGCTAAAACAGGCTCAGATATTTAGCATTTTCTATACCTCTGTATGGTTGTGGACAGATTTAGGACACGGCAGTCAATTACTTGTTTCTCCTCCTCTGTAGTGTTGTTCACACAGATATATAGGCTGATATTTCCTCTTCTTACAAGTTGCTGATGAGCACACTGCAGCTAATTATGGTCCTTTTTCTTCTGAAGAAGCCAAGTGAGAGGAGTAAAACAGGCTACTAAGTTCTCATCACTCCAGTAGATTCAAAATATATTTGGGGCAATTCCTCTAAGGAGAATTGTCACAGCTTCGGTGCAGTCAGTTAAGCTGTGGCAGTTTACACTAGCTGGGAATCTGCCCCCTCGTGTGGCTTCAGATAGACTCGGTTACCCTGGACTTTCAGTCTTAGTGGATGGAATTGCTGGGAAGTTGCTACAGGCTGGGGTGAGAGGTGGGTTTAGCTGTCACAGAACAGAAGCTGTGAAAAATTGGTTTCAAGTTTTTAAAAAAAAAAAAGAAAAAAAAAAGACAAGGAGCCTTGTTTAACCATTGAAGTGCTGCCTCATTTGGGGTGAAGTGCCTTTTGCTTTTCAGCGCTTTTTTTGATGGAGCCATGTGGAGGGTACCAGATGTCAGGCAAAAGAAGGACATGTCCTCCTTTCTACCTTCACGTCCTGTGTCCAGCAGGCATTTTAAAAATACCTGCTTTTGTCTGACTGTTTACTTACAGGGGTTAAAGTATGCTGGAATGCCCCAGAACACCCTATTTCTAGGGGGAAGCATTCCAGGGCCCCTTAAAAACAGAAGAATATTACATTAATACTACATTTTCTCCACACATCCTCCAATGTCCTCCATTCCATACTTTGGTATCTGGTAACCCTAGCCATGTGCACGCTAGTGTGTGGCCAGGCTGTACTGTCTTCACACAGACTGTGCTAGCAAATAGCAACAGAAGGTTAACAGAGGCCAGATTAGGGTTGGACTGTTCCCACAGCCTACATGAGCTACAAATGCAGCCTGTAAAAATGACTGGGAGGCCCACAGCCATCTGATCTTTATCGGCAGAACCTAGGAATCAGGGCTGGGAAAGATCAATGCGATAATAGAATATTTTGTCCCTGTGCCGGATGAGGATTGCAAAGGATGAACGGCTGGAAGGAACGTCTTGGATTTGCAGCAGAAGCATTTCTCTCTCCTGCCTAAATCTGGCCAGTGCTGGCTGAACTAATCATTGATAAGGAGTAACCTGAGTAGGAGAAGAGGAGCTTGAAACAGCCATTCTAGGATCCATCTGCTCCCAGTGCAAAGGAGAGGGCTGGTTTCTCCCATCCGGTAGGCAGAGAAATGGTAGCAGTTGCACCGCATACCCCACAAGCCTGTCTCTCTCTTCCATCTATAAGGGCTGGGGTTTTTTTTTTGTTTTTTTTGTTTTTTTTAACATAGATCCAATTGCCAAGCCTCAGGGCTCATGTTCCTCCTCAATTCAGCCACCTTTGTGGGCTGTGTGTAGAAGAGGTGACCTGCAGCAATGCTTAGGGCTGCCCAGTCCCAGGATGTGTCTGCAGCGGATGCCTACAGGTTGCCTCTGCCTAAAGTGCTCCATGCTGGCATCCTCAGAGTCCTCATCTCCCATTGTTCTGAATCCTTGATCCAGCAAGAAGTAGGGACACGTACAGTAAAAACTAAATGTAGGGGGGAATGTGGGCCAAGTTTAAAACCTGGCATAGAGATGGCAGCCCCTGAAAGAGCAGAGCTGCAAGCTACACTGTAGAGTCAAGGGAATGACCAAGGCTGGTGAGAGGATGGTCACTGAAGGTGCAAAAGTTGTTTGGGAAGGTGATACCCCCCCAGTTCAGCATATTGCAGTTCTCAGAATACGGCAAACTCGGTCGTCTTTTCAGAATCACTGAACAAGTGGGAAAGGTCTTGGATTTTTAGGGGAATTAACAAGCCAGGAGAGTGTTCAGACAGGCAGAAGGGAGTTGAACAAAACTTGAAAAATGTAACCTCTCAGACAATCTATTTGGTCTCATTCTCCACTGCCCTGCAATTTGGTTAGATGTTTAATCAGGTGCAAAGCAGGTTTCAAACCTCGTCTGTGGTGCAGAATCCTGATCGGGAAGTGTTTTATGTCCCTTTGCACAGATTTGTAGGACAATATATGATGTGGTGAAAAGTTGAGACCTCTGCCTGCGTGCTTATGTTCACAAAGGGATTGTCGGAATTCTTGAATGTTTTGTGGCTTGAAGTTATTCGGGGTCACAATCTGCAGGTCGCTTGTGGGTAGTCTGTTGTGACTCAGAAATTGTCAGGGTGGAAGAGACCTCAAAGGGTTATCAAGTCCAGTTCCCAGCACTGAGGCAGGACCAAGTAAACCTGGACCATCCCTGAGATGTGTTTTCCAGCCTGTGCATAACACCCTTCAGAACTGGGGAATCCACAGTCTCCATTGGACGCTTTATTCCAGAACTTGCCTATCTTTGAAGTTAGAAAGCTTTCCAGATATCTAACTTAAATCTCTCTTGCTGCAGATTTAGGCCCAGTCCTTCTTGTTCTACCTTTTATAGACATGGAGAACAGTTGATCAGAGGCCTTTGTGTAACAGCCCTTGGCTATGTGAAGACCATTATCCAGTGCCTGCTCAGTTGTCTTTTCTCAGATCTGAATGTGCCTGGTTTTGAACCTTTTCTCATAGGACAGGTTTTCAGAATCTAAGCCTTTTATTATTTTTGCTGATCTCCTCTAGGTGTTCACTGTGTGTTGGTTAGTTGTGTAGGATTGTTGAATAAACAAGTAGCCCTGCGGCAGTTTTAAAGGCTAACAAATTTATTTATTGCATGAGTTTCTGTGGGAGAAATCCCAGTTCAGATGTGGAAAGATTTCTCCCACAAAAGCTCATGCAATAAATTGGTTAGTCTTTTAAAAAAATGCCACAGGGCTCCTTGTTTGTTTTGCTGATTTAGACTAACATGGTACCCCTCTGGGATGTGCAGCGTGCTCGGTTAGTTTTATAGCACTCTTTCTGCTTCTTTCCAGGATGCTTGGAGTAAACTCTGCAACACTGTGTGTCATGGAAAGACAAAGTTTAAAAGCAGCTTCTGACCACTCATCCTGCTTACACTGTGTTTAACACAAATGCTTAGGGCTGAGGAAACACTAGGGCTGGTGAGAAAGTAAAAAGGCCTGTAACAGTCTCCTTCGTGGGCCATGGCCCTGGGTGGGGTGAGTCTGTAACGCAAATTTCCCCACTTCTCAGGCAGGGCAGGGCAGGGCAAAGGTAGTCTCTAGTGCTGGGTAGGACAAGGCAGCAGTTAAAGCCTGGCCTTTAGGTGGGGCAAGGCATGGCGGGCAAGCAGCTCCAGTGGAACCAGACTAGATAGGAAGGGGACACAGGCCCCCCAACTCCCCTGCATCCCAGACTGCCATGGCTTTTGGCCACAGTAGAGCTGGACTGGCATCTGGCATCCCTTGGCTTCTTCCTCCCCCCCTTTCCCAGAGTACCTGGGTCTCCTGGCTCCTTGGGATGCTCCATTGGGGAAGGTCCTAGAATCCCTCAGCCTCTTTGGGTGGTGGCAAGTCCAGTCACTCCTCAGGGCCATCACCAGAGGACAGCTCGTCCAGGTCACAAGGGCAGGTGACCCCACAGGCTTGCTGGCACGGGAATCATCAGGGTCCAGGGCAGTGGGGAACTCTGGCAGCTCTTTCCCACGGCATCAGCCAAACTTTAGTTCCAGGAGCCGGGTACAAGACATCCTTCCCCCTCAACTGCTGCCTCCCAACTGAGCTGCAGCCATCCTTTTATACCTCCCCTGCCTGCCCCGCCCCTCTGCTACCAGCCAGGTGGGGATGGATTTCCTGCTTCCACCTGCCAGTGGCCCTCCCTATCCGTCAGTCTCTGAGGCAGACCACACCTGCTGCTCCTTACAAGGCTAATCAAAATTTACTTATAGACTCATAGCCTCAGAGGGGACCATTATGATCATCTAGTCTGACCTGCTGCACAATGCAGGTCCCAGAACTGCACCCACCCACTCCTGCAATAGCCTCCCAACCAAAGACTGCGTTACTGAAGTCCTTCAATTATGGCTTAAAGACTTTAAGGTACAGAGGATCCACCAGCAGTTGAGTCACACCCCATGCTACCAAGAAAGGTGAAAAAAAAACCCAGTTTGCATGGGAAGAAAATTCCTTCCCAATGTCAGTATACCAATCAGTTAAACCCAGAGCATGAGAGCAAGAGTCATCAGTCAGGCGCCCAAGAAAGAATTCTCTGAAATAACTCAGAAGCTACCACATCACTTGTCCCATTGGTCACCTGGAGGCAAAGATCAGTGAATTGCCAAACTAGGCTGTCTCATTATACCATCCCCTCCATAAAGTTATCAAGCTCAGTTTTGAAACCAGCTAGCTTTTTGCCCATATAGCTCCTCTTGGCAGGCTATTCAAGAACTTCACTTCTCTGATGGATAGAAGCCTGCATCTAATTTCAAGTCTAAACTTCCTGATAGCCAATTTATATCCATTCATTCTCTTGTCTAGATTGGCACTGAACTTAAATAATTCCTCCCTCCCTGGTTTTTATCCCTCTAATGTATTTGTAGAGAGCAATCAGATCTCCCCTCAACCTTCTTTTAGTTGGGCTAAATAGCCAAGCTCTTTGAGCCTCCTTTCATAAGGCAAGTTTTCCATTCTTTGGATCATCCTAGTAGCCTTTTTCTGCGCTTGTTACCGTTTGTTTCAAATGTGAGTGATTATTCATGAGGAATCATTTTCCACCATTAGCTCAGCTCTGGTGCCACGTACCCATTTTGAGTTGCAGTGGCCCTGTCTGCTCCCTTACCCCACCCTCCATCAGGCTCTTTCTGATAGCCTGGTTCATTAGGTGAAAAGAAGGGCAGCAAGAGAGGGTGGTGGTGCAGTGGGAAATAACACCCCTTTTTATCACTGGGTATGACTAGAAATAGCCTGGGACTCTCAATCTTTTCTGCTTAAGGTCTAGGCCTCCCTCACGTCCACCCCTCAGTCCAAAATAAGTGTTTGCCTTTTCATTTGTGTTCTGAGACATCAGTTCAGTTGTTAGCGGGTAAATGATCCCATAAAACAGTCTCTCCTTTCCCACCACATGAATGGACTCATCTGTGTTTATTGCTGGAAGCAAAATTTATAAGAGTGATGAGATGCAGAGAGGTTATGTCACAGACAGCTTTGTATACTCCAGTAGCAGTGGTCATTCTGGGATCTCAAAGCGCCTCACAAACACTATGGAGCTAGGCATCACCATCCAACTTGTGAGGTAGGGATGCATTATTGTGACCTCTGAAATGAGGATTCAGAGAGTTTGCATGATTGTTAAGGGTAATTTCCAAAGGGATAGCCGTGTTAGTCTAGTCCAGCAAAAAAACAGCAAGGAGTTGTGTGTTAGTCTCAAATTGCCACACGACTCCTTGCTGTTTTTTTGTTAAGGGTAAGAAACTTGAGCTTGCAAAAAATCCCTCACACGCTACTATTAGTTTTGCTCCCAAGGAATTAATGGTGGGAGCTAGCTGGAAAATAAGACTTTGGTTAGAAGAATATTTCAGTTGTTGAGTTGGAAAGGAATGAAAACCAAAATGTTTTGATTCTGAGACGTAGCTGTGGTGCCTCATGGGAGCTGTAGTTCAGGTTTCTCATGTTTCCATGCTTTCTGTAGGCCAGGAGCTCTGATTTGAGTGTGTCCTGTTTGATGCACCATGGACTCCTCTCTTGCTGAGGGGAGGTGGTGCATCATGGGAGATGTAGTCCAGCTGGGGAGCCTAGCCCAGAGAGGGGAATGGGAGCACTAGGCATGTGAACCACAACTCCCATGAGGCAGTGTGGTGACATTTCAGAAATGAAGTATTTTGGTTTCCAGGCATTGGTTTTAGACAATTTTTTTTTCCACACAGAAGGTAGATGCTGTATGTGAGAGAGTATATAATAAAATAAAAAATTCTTAACCATCCTAGTTAATTGATCCAGGAGATCATATATGAACAGCACATGGGCAATAAATGCCCCTGCCTCTACTGAAGGTGTGGACACCTTCCATCCCCCCCATGCACCGCTTTTCCCAGCAGCAGTGAGTACCTGCTATAACCCCAGTTTGCTGCTCCCCACAGAAAGAACGGGGGGTGCTTGCATTGGGACTGCAGGTTTTACCATAGTGAACTCTCCCGAGCTGCTGTTGCTTCTGCTGGTCTGCTCCCTGAATCTCATTTGCTCCCTTTAGCCCACAGCATGGGGGGGCAGAGAACGAGAAGACGGCCACTGGCTGTTTAGCAGATGAGGGGGGAAGGAACGTGCCAGCCAAGGCCAGCAGTAAAGTTTTGTCCGGTTCCTTGGTCACCTTGAGATGAGAGGCCGTTGGCATTATCTCCGGCTCAGGTGCTGAAGGGCTTGGCACTGGATGGAGCGCAGTTCAAAGTTGCTGCACTCATCTTGGGCAGGGAATTAGTTTCCCATCCCATCTCGCATCTCTGAGAAACGCAGTGCCTATAACTCCATCGTTCCTGAGATGCACAGCCGTTGTGTCTGTAGAGAAAGAAACAGCCTCAGGAGAGCTTGCTCCCAACTCACTGTGGGCTTTGAAGATCAGGACCATGCCCTGGGAGAGCTGCTGATGTTTGCTGGGGGGCCATTACAGGGACAGTAGCGTGGCAACAGTGGGGTTCTTGTTCTGCACCGTCATCTGGAGTTCCCGTTTTCCAAGGTACGCCTACAGACTGGAGGAGAACAGGGAGACCCTATTGCATCACCATTCCCCTAGGCAGGAGCATGCTGGATTTCTCTCCTCAGAGCTGGCCTCTGCCTGTCAGTGTCTGGTATGTTTTTCAGGCCCTGCCAGCTTTTTTTTTTTTTAATAGATTGCTAAAGAAAAATACAAACTCTAATAATAGTTCGTACAACTTCCTGTACCGCTGCCAGGTGGCAAGTGCAGGCTGCTAAGGCTGTGAGACAGCGGTCGCGGTCCACGGTGCAATCGTCTGGGTAGGCAGTATGCTGTTCACTGTACAGAGATGCTGAGACGTGCCAGGTGGTTCTGAGAGCGCCTTTGGGAGCCCCTCTGTTTTATACCCTCTTGAGCCTGGAGAGTTATAACTGCTGCACGCTGTCCTGCACCAAACTGGCTTTACCAGCATGGTTTGTCATCCGAGTGGATTTTTTCCCCCTTCCTCCTCCCTTAAATTTATTCACTCTGTTTCCAAGCTCTGAGACTCCTCTTTGAGGTGGAGGGATTCAAAGCATTGAGCCAGGTCCCAGTAATACAGTTTCACAAAATAGCCTACAGCTCAGTCCAGAGCACCTCTGCCTACCTGTGGGATCCCTCCCCAAGCATATGGAAGATTGGCCCTTGCAGCTCTTGCTGCGGTCGTAGCCTGACTATTGTCAGAGGATCCTGGGGGAGGCCTAGATCCTGCACAGACCACAAGGGCACATGGGACTGATCCGAAGAATAAAAGCAGCGTTTTGCTGCCTCTATGGGGCAGGGCGGGGGAATTGAATAAAGCTGTCCTGGACTGCACGTGGAGTGCAGAAATGTCTCTGTGCCTAGTTATGTTACCTGCTCCCACCAGTTAGCCCATCTGACTGGAACGAGGAGAGCTCTCCCTCAGGCATGGCATAACCCTGCACACACACTTTACTATACACTGCCCCTCTGTGAAGCCGCTCTGGATGGCTTTTTTCAGCTGGGTCAGGGTCCCCAGGCATGTTGCAGACAGGGGCCACTCCAGGCAGCTTTTTGCTAGGGACCCATACCCAGCAGTGCCCCTGCCTGCCACTTCCTCCCATCCCTTTTGGGAGTGGTAGCAGCAGTGGGAGATTTAAAAGGACACTGGCCACTGCTATTACGCAGGGGACACCATGACCCAGTGCCTGAGGGTCTGCGAGCCACTACTGGGTCACAACCTGTGGTTTGAAAACCTCTAGTCTAGTAACCCCCCGCCAAGATGCAGAATTTGTTGTCTAAAAATATTTAGACTGCATCTGCCCTGCTTCCATAGCAGGTCGCTGGTGGAGCATGATACACCTGTGCTGTGTAAGGTGCAACTCAAGAAACGGATTTTGCTTTTTAAAGCTCTAAACCATTGGGTCTGGGTTGCTATAGAAACTGGTGCTTCCCCTTGCGTTCTGGCCTCACAAGCAGACATTAGTGGTGAGGAAGACCCTCTGTCCTAGAAATTGCTTTCCCCCACCTTGGTCTAAAACAGTCCGGATTTGCTGATGTTCCATGCCCTGCACAAAGCCTATTCACGCAGGATCTTCCTAGAAGTCTTAAGGGGTAAGAGAGGAAGGGTTTTATGTTTTGTTTTTTCCTGCAGAAAGGATGGAGGATGAATCCTCTAGCGGTGTTGGCGTTGTGTCAGCAGGATCTTTTTCTCTCCCTTTTCTGTTGGTACATGTTCAAAATGTACTGCGCAAGATCATTATTTTGGAAGCATGTCAGAGTTGTTGTTGGACGTCTTCGATGTGTCAGTCCTTGGAGTATTGTGAGGCCTTGTCACTCATGCTGACAAAACTTCTGTCACTGAGGGGTGTGAAAAAAATATCCCCTCCCAAGTGACATAAGTTTTGCTGGCATAAGCACTGATGTGGATGGTGTTGTGTCAGTGGGAGATGCCCTTCTAAGCAGTCTGCGAGTGGCATGGCTGGACCCGTGCAGCGGTGTCACTGTGGGTTTTCAGCGTAGACTTGCCCTCGCTTCCTTTCGCTTTAGTGTGAATGCAAGGGCCTGTGGATTGCCATTGTGCGAGCTCCTCAGGTCTGCCTGTCCCACTGTTTCCCACTTACGCTGTTTCCTTTGTTAGGTGTCAACGTTTCAAATCAGTGTCTCTCACCCACACGTGCAGTTTCAACTTCTGCTGCATCCTGTACAGAGCACGGTGTTTACCTCAAGTCTTTTGTAACCTGTAAAAGGTCATGACAAATCAAGGCTTTTCCCTTTGTGGGAAAGGACTCGGAGAGCAAGAAATGCTTTTATTTTAGCCCCCTAAAACTGGAAGAGATTATAGAACAATCCAGCTTTGACTACTTTAGCGTAGCAGCTGATTTCAGATATGGTGAAAACTAAAGAATGCATTGGTGGTAAGGAGAGGTTGTGTCCTTCATGGATCCTGTTGGTTCAAAATAATAGTCTGCAATCGAAGGAGCAATTCTCTAAATGGATGCCTCAGATCATTTAGAAGAAACAGCTAGGAATGTCCTGGAAACCTACATGAAAAGCAAATTAGATTCATGCTTATGATATGCTGCCAAAGTAAATAGGTGTCTTCTAGGAGAAGTCCTTCTTTACACAACTGCTGCTTTCCTCTGCAGGGGACAGTGGCTCATCTGGTTCCTGCCCTGTGTAAACAGTGATTGGTGACCTACAGAGCAGTCTCAGCTTGCTTAAATTAGTGGAGCCACTATTACAACTTCCCAGGCATATTCTTGGGAGCTGTGCCCTCCCGGTGCATCTTGTCCGTTGTTTCTCTGTATAACACTGTTTGGTCCACATGATTGGACTGGGAATTTCAGCTATCTCAGCTCCTCTCTTCTGTCCCGCAACAGCTCTCTCTTAGGTCTGGTCTATGCTTACAAAATATAGACCAAGACGACTACACCGATCCAGGATGGGAAGAATCCACTCCCCTGCCCTGCATAGCTATGTGGACCCACCCTCCATTGTAGACACTGGAGGAAAGCTTTCTTCAGCCTAGCTGCTGTCACTCGGAGAAGTAAAATTCCAGCAAGGAGGAAAGAAACCCAGTGTGTCTACACTGTTTGCATGATGGCGGAAAGCCAGCGTAGTTAGAGCAATGAAGCTGTGCTAAGATAGTCTCTGTTCTGTAGACATCCCCCACGTGGCATCTGCTTTTCCTCTTTGGGAGGAGGGACCCAAGCAGGCGATGCCCTCCTGGTGATGGGCGCGGTGCTTTATGGCAAAGGGAAGGGAGGAGTCTTCTTAGCAAATGCAAGAAGCGGGTGGGCATAACCGGAAAGCTGTCAGACTGAAAAGGGGAACCCCTGGTTTTCCGGTGCGATGAAGGAGAATGACTTTGCAAAAGGAACCCTTTCTCTCTGAGCAGCCCTGTAGCTTGCATGGGCTGAGCCATGGGATGGCTGGTTTGGTTTTTAAGTGTACGGGCATGTTGTAGAGTAGAGAGGCGCTAACTGTTTTTGGTGCCCCTGACTCCCTTTGTGAAGTTGAAGAAAACAGCTGACGTAAGGAGAGTGCAAGCGCCTTCCTGATAACCCCACGGTGCTTGAGCAATGGGAGGTGCTCTCCAAGCACAGGCACATGGAGCACTAGAGAACCAACTCGGTTTCGTCTGAAGGTGCCATTTCTTTGCCTGTTCACCTGCCTCACGGTGTGCTCCCAGCCAGTTAATCCCATCACTCGGGAGCCCCTCCTCCAGAGAAGCTGTAGAAATGCCAGAAAAAGCAAGGAGTCTTTAAGTGCCACAAGACTCCTTGCTTTTTTCGCTTTACTAGACTAACACGGCTGCCCCTTTGAAACTTTGTAGAAATACCAAGTTCCAAAGGGGCAGCCGTGTTAGTGTAGCAAAGCAAAAAAGCAAGGAGTCTTATGGCACTTAAAGACTGACAGATTTATTTATCGCATGAGCTTTCGTGGGAGAATATCCCACTTCTGTTCACAGACCTCTGAGTCAATCCCTTTAATTTTACTCTCAACATCCCATTGTGCCTGCTATGCTGTGAGCTTGCTTCTTTCGAATATTAATTGAAAAATGGGACTTAGTCGGTGCTGACATTTCAAGGTCTCCCACTGACTGTGCCCCCCTCCATCTGGAAAATTGCTGTATTTGGTGACATCAGCGGTGTAGGGGAAGCCCTAGCATGACAATCTCAAATCAGTTTTCATTCTGCTTCAGTCTTGAGTGGATATTAGAGGTACAGAACTCTCAGCCGGTGACAGGGTGTGGAGCATTTCATTGAAAAAAGGAAACAGAGGTTGCATTTCTGATTGTGTTTGACTTTGTAAGTCAGTCTTGCCCAGTAAGTTCAAAAGAACCAACATTACTTTGTGTGTAAAGCAGGAATGGCTCTTCATGGGTTGTGCACAGGTCCCAATTTATAACTGAGCACTCACATCCGGATGGGATGAGTAAAAAGTGACAGGCCTTGCTTGGGGAGAGTGGCTAGGCTGAGAACAAACTTCTTTCACTTTAGCTGGTAACATGGGACCCTTGACTCATGACTGCAATCTGAAGTGATGGAAGATTAGATCCAGTATCGCACGCATATTTGTGGGCTTGCGGAAGGGACAAGTGATGTGTGCGTATATGTGACGTATGACACTGTCGGAAGGTATGTTCAGGCTGAAAATTTGACTCTTACAAGTTACCCAGGCTTGCTGCTGAGAAAGTAGCCATGTGACTACCAGAGATCTGTGATCTTTCAAGAATGCCTTTTCTAGGAGAGGAAAGTCAGCATAGCATTAACTGTGTTAATACTGGTGCATGCACAGCAGTTGTTGTTCTGTAGTAAATGCACTTAACCATCAGTGGTACCAGGACATTCCAGGTATTTCCAGCGAGCAGTAAATTTGTGGGTCAGATCAGGTGGGAACAGTCAGTACTAAAGATGCCCATCTCTGACATCATCTCAATTTTCTGAGGTCCCCAGCTGTTAAACTCTCCAGCATAAGGGTAGTCTGGCCCTTAGTTTCAGCTTAATGGCAGAAACTCTTGGGAAGTTGTTGGAAGTATCCTTCTTTGTAGCATGCCCACAGAGGACTGTGCAATGACAGTTTGACTTGTGCATGGGCAGCACAAACAACAGCTTTCCAAGGTGCTTGAAGTGGGAAGGAAAAATGAGTGAGCTGCTAGTGGAGTAAATTTTGCACCACTCCTGTCCTTGCATTTGATCCAAGTTGTTTGTGGCTTTTTTTTTTTTTTAACCTCATCCTTCCTTGGAAAAGCTAAAAGTCAGGCAGTAATGGGTCCATTGGGATACGTCTCTTTCCACTTACCAGTGAAACGTTTGTCTAGTCAAGGCGTGAAACACAAGCCCTGAGCTTCCTGGACCACGTCAACAAAGATGGGAGCAATACAGAGACCAGCCTGGCAGCTTTCACTGTGCACAGGAAGGCTCACCGGAGAGGAGAAACTCATTGATGGTGCTTTCCCAAAAAAGGTCTGAACTCTTCATTTGATTCTGCCACTTCCCTCGCCACTCCCTTTCCTGTTAGAGGAGGTACTCAGTTTTTTTTATTCCTTTCTTCAGATCTGCCCGTCTGTTTAAATGCTTCACATAAACTGAGATGCTGTATCAGGAGCTGTAGTTGGGCTGCAGCTGGAGGGTCTCCCAGAATGGCTAGTGTGAAGGTTTCCGTCCACAGAACAGGTACAGAAGTCGTACAGGCTTTGTTGCTTTGCTGCATGGATTCAAGACACCAGCCTGTCTGGTCTGGGTGAGCTGTGCTCAGTACAGGATCAGGGAGGAGCGGGGGAGGTAGCTTTTACATCCTGTTTGCAGCTCTCTAGTCCTTGGGTTAATGGGGCTGCTCTCCTCTTCCCAGCTGTGTGTGACCTCTGTGTGTGTGGTTTTTGTGTGTGTCATGACTACTTTTGGAGCTGGCTGTAGGTCACTGAGGTTTAAAAGGGACAGTCCTCAAGAAGCCAATTTCGCCGCTGCTTTGCACCACAGGAGGGGCACAAAGAGGTTGAGAATCAGACCTAACCACCTCTAGCAACAAGGAGGCTGCATTACTCACTGTGCCCCGTCCAAAGCTTGGTACCTCCAAGCCTCCTACGAGTATTTCAGAGCACTGAACAGCTACCAGACTTGCATGCAGAACCCTACTGGGACCGCATTTGAACAGCAGACTGGAGGGGAAGCGCTGTTTGAGCTTATGACTGCACCGTGGAAGTGCCTGGTCCTTCCTGTTGATTATTTAGCATTACGGGCATTCCCCATGATGCGCAGGGCAGTCAAAAATGTCACTTTTTTCAAGATTCCCCATGTGACAACACTCCTAATGGCCAGTAATCCCTGCCTGGCAGATGAATTTATCCTCAGACTTTGCAACTCAGCCACCTCTCAGTTCTCTCTTGCTAGCACGTTAGGTTCTCATACTATCTGTTCATGTAGTAGTCCTAAAGTGATGCTTCAGTTCATTTCTGTTCTTGTAGCTTCTTCCTTCCTACGTGGCTTGGTGGAATTGACTGTTACTCTCTGTTGGTACAAGCAAAGATTTTAAATAGTATCTGCGTCAGCTCTTTTGTGTACCAATCCAGGAGTCTACCCACAGTCAAAAAATGCATGTGGAGGGTGTGTGGGCTCCACATTAAGTTCATTGCAGTCTGGAGTTACCTCCTTTGTCATTTTCTCTGGGACAAACTGATGTCATGACTGCACTGAAACTTTGCAAGGTGATGTTTCGGTGCATCAAAACACCAGTGTTGTAAAATAACTGCAACTTGCTTCGCTGTATGGTTCAAAAACACAATTTTTCTCTGAATTTTCCCAGTTTTGAAATTAACCTGTCTTTTACCTGTCCATGTGTGCTCTGGCCTTTTCTGTGTTAGAGGTGGGAATGCACACACCTGTGTCATCAGGGTTAATTTCTTGGGAAACTCACACATAGGAATGGTATCCTGGGAAAAACTAGCTCTTGGAGAGTGGTAGACTTTTTCAGTTGTAAAGACCTGCTCTCTCTAGGTTGTAAGGGGGTCTGTGTCAAGGTCCTGCGTGGACCTAGAGTTTATTTAAAACATTCTCCACTTATGGTCTCTTTATTTCCTTTTATTTCTGATGATTCAAACACATGTTTTGAAATACAGGCCCAGAAGTCAGAGTTTAGGTGCACAGTTGCTATGATTACAAATGCAGAATATGTGGTTTTTGATACAAAATGTATCTAACTAGTCATGTGTCTGCATGCTAAATCCCTTTGCAAATGTATCTGTGGTAACAGCTCACCAGTTCAGTGGACCATTGCATGCATGCTGTGCAAAAGCAGTGGCGTGCCCAAGTCCTGCACTGTTATGTTTTAAGTGTGCTTTGTGCACCAAAGCTGTGGGTTGGTGTAGGCTTTTGAAGACCAAAACCGAAATTCATAAACTCCTGAAAATCTGTTCCAGAAGCACACGTACATCTGCACGTGCCCTCTTTCTCCTCTTCACATTTCAGAGGTTTTGGCATCAGAGCAGGGCCCTCAACAGTGAATTTGATGTTCCCGGTCAGTAGATTCTGACAAGCCTGAGATGTGGCAAGGGGAGGGTAAGAGAGGTTGAGGTAGATCTTTACAGACGTACAGCTGGGTGGCTGGCACTGACAGCATGAAAGGGGTTGTTGTAACCCTTCTAGTTACGTTGCATTTTGGGAAGTTTGCACCAAAAAAAAAAACAACAAAAAACAGTGGCCCCTTTAAGGGAGCTGTTATTCTGTCTGCTTGGGAAATCTCCAATTTTCAAATCTTCCTCTTTTCAAAGGTCTCCCTCTGCCTGTCGCACCCACTCTTCCCTCTCATGGGCTCTTGAGACAAGGTATTTCAACTCGGCTGCTGCTATCAGCCACCCCAGCTGAACTTTGTTGTTGCGTGTGCTGGAACGTGGCCTCTCTCTATGAATTGTGCTAGTGTCTCTGTTCACGGCCTGTCGCTACCTCACCCCTGCCTTCTGCCAGCCACTTCACCAACACCCTGTAAAATACGTGTGGACAATTGCTGTGAGGGGGCTAGCATTACAGCTCCAGTGCAAAGCAAGCCATGGCCTCTCTCCCCATCCACCCCATAGCCAGGTGCCCCAGGCTATGTCCCTTAACACTGCAGCCTGCTCCATGTGATTGCAGGTGGCGTGCCACTACCCTTTTGCGCTTCACATGATGGGGAGAGGAGGGAATCTATGTGTCCTGAGATTCGTGCTTTGTGGTTGCACTTTTTTCCTCCTCCCAGCCTTCTACATCCCTGAATTTCCCCTAGCTCCACTGAGAGCAAGTCAGTGCTGCCTCTGCAGTCAGCTTGAGGGGTTACCTCTGAGCAGACGAAAGAAAGCAGATCGTCTTTCTTCCCTCCCATGCAGCACAGTAGACACAGGTCTGGCAAAGGTCTTGGCTGGGCCACCAAACAAGTCCTGAAAACCTGTTTTGTCTTATGAGCATGTGGACTCCCCCACGCCCATGGAGGGGCAAAGTGGTTCCCAAAGGCCTTTGCTGAGCAGGGACAGAGCTGAGTATGCCCATTTTAGGATTAAAGGCAAAACTTGCCATGCACTTGGGCTATCCAGGTTCCTTGTATTTGTGCTGTTTCCACACACTAGCCCATTTGACTGCGTTTGAACGCTGTGTTCCTACCCTGGCGGGCCACAAGAATTTGTGTTAGTGGATAATTACTTTTCTACATCATATTGGAGGCTTAGTTACCACATGTGCCAAGGACAGGAGGGTTGAGCAAGGTTAACATCTTCCTTTTCCTTGGAACAAGTGAGTTTACTTAAGAGTAGGGACAGGGAGCATATTGGGCTGGGCAGGTGAGGTTGGAGAGTAATTGAGGCTGGGTTGCTCCTGAGAGTTAGGTGTCAGCTACTCACGGTTGGCATATAAGGAAAAAGCAGCCATCAAAATGATAATGGTTCAGTGAATAATGAGCAAACCAAAAAGGACAGTGGCAGGTTGCTGACTGCAAAGCCACCAGGAAGAGTGACCAAGATTGCTGCGGAGCAGGTTAACTGGGGTCACAGGCATCTTGGCAGCCTTTGAAATCAAGAAATAAGGACATCTAAGGAGGGAAATAGAGGCACATCAGTGAGATGTGCTGGATAGTGGACATTTTTCAGCAATCTGGGTAAGAAATATATAAATGTTGTTAAAAATCAAAGGAAATAAGGTTTGGGACTGGCCCTTGTAAAGGAGCGTTTCTGGGATGTGTTTCCTATGGGAAAATGGATTGCTTAGCACAGCTTCTCTCATTACAGGCAGTTTGGGCACATACACGGGGTAATGGCCTGATGCAGCCAGTTGTGTAGAGGTAGACTCACAGGTGCTGTGAACAATCTTAACGCTGACCGGTCCTAAAAAATCGGCTCATGTGACATCCTGAGTCCCAAGTTCTCATTATAATTGGGTGTCTGCAGACTTGCTACCAGGCTCTCACTCTCCACCTCCTGATCGTGCAGGTGTCTTCTGCCTTTCCACGTGGTCCGCGGCAATTAGCATTCCAGATTTCAGCTGCTTCCGGTGTGTACAATGAGACCATTGCTCTGTCCAGTCCTTTCCAAATCCCTAGGTCGTCCTGAGTGCAGAGACATCATAGACTAGTAGAGAGCTTGTGCTGTTCTAGGAGTCAGGAGATCTGGATTCTGTTCCCACTTTTACCACCGTTCTTCGGCTCTCTGCTCATTTCTCATCCCACCCTTTGTCCTGTCTTGTCAGACTGTAAGATCCTTGGGACAGAGACTGTCTCTTGTGATATATTTGTGCAGCTCCGACCATAATAGTTTCTGATCTCAGTTAGAGCCTCTGGGTCTACTGTTAGACCTCTATGATTATTTATTGATTTGCATGGCAGGATAAGGTGCTGAGTTGTGCCATGTCCCTGGCAACTCTCTAGTGCTTAATTATGCACTAGTCCTGAAGGTTTGTGGCAAGCACCAAGTGATTGTAAAAGTGTGGTTATTGTCTAGGAAATTGACTGACCCAACCCAAATATTTTACGTTGCCTCCAAGCGTTCACTTCTCCATGCTGCAGATTTTGCATGAGCAGTGCAAAACTTCATTACAGGAAGTGTCGGCGGGGAGGAATTGTAGGCTTGGACATGTGGGGGGTGAAAACATGGAGCATTGCTATCCAGCTTATCCACTGGTTTGAGCATCATGCAGCATAATGGAGGATTTTGCTTTTCCCTTATTGCAGTGAGCAGTGGCCAAAGTGACATGTAATTTGTGAAGGGCATTAACTCTTAGCTCCAGCACCCTGACTGCTGGATATCCACTACTGCAGCCAAAACCGATGGCTAAGCATGTTAGGCGGATATTTCTTTTAAAATGATGAGCAGTGAAGAAATTCATTATTGTGACATTTAATGGTTTGTCATTAGGATCCAGAGCCAGCCTACGTCTCTTGGAACTGTTGTTTCAGGCTGTCTTATATATAAGTGCAGGCAGGGCATGCAATAGCTCCATACATTTCTTTAACCTGTTCCATATCTTAATACTTTTAGATTCTTACTAATTGTCCGTTTTCAGTATGTTAGACCTTGGTGAATGACACATTGCTTATCGATGAGAGAATTAGCTTTTCATTCATAATTTGTGTGAAGTTGTATTAGGACAGGTAAATGTAATTAAACACACAAAATACAATGTACGATTTATTTTTATTAAACTAAACAAGCCCTTCATACAGTATATGACCTAAAGAACCATATTTACAAAGCTTGACCTCAAAAGCTGGATATTTTCCCCCCTCAGGTTCTTTCTTTATATAGAAAAAGCAGCCTTCAATTTTTGCTAGAGACTCAGGGATTCAGCGTATTATTTTATTTAAATGTGTTAAGGGCCAAGCTTATTATGAATTTAACATGTTATGTATTAAATTTAAATTTAATTCTAACAGTTTATTTTTTAAATGAAAAGCTTAATATAATTTAAATAACAATAAAAAATGTGAATCCACTATCACCATTGCTCCAAAAACAACAACAACAAAAAAATCAATTTTTATCTACCCTGACTTGTACTGACACCAGAAATTATCTGGGAGCCTGACACACACATGTTTTCTCTAGCTTTGCCTGATGAAGAAGTAGGCTGCAAAATTCTTCCCAAATTTCCGTGTTGCTCCCATCATCAGTCCCAGTTACTGTAACAACAGTCAGGAAATGATCAGTTAGTGAATCACTGTGGCTAGATTCACATCTGAGAGGACAGGGCATTGTTCCCTGCCACGCTGAAGGGGCTTCTCACCATTCTTCCCATGGATAATCCTAGATAACTGAGGAGGACTGGTCCCCTCTCCCAGCTTGAAGCTACCTTGATAAATCAAGTGCATGTGCTTCTGATAGAGGATAAGGTTGGTGTTGTAGCTAAGTCTCCTTCCATATTGCTTCAGCTCTCTTTCACCCAGCTGTTCTCTTACAGATTTACCATCTGCAGGCATTGTCTTTGTTTATGATGTGCATCGTGTTAGTGCTTTGAGATCCAACCAGTGCTCCGCATGGTACAAATACGTCACAAAGAGACCATCCTTGCCCAAAGAACTTGCCCCCTCAGCCAGTTATTGGCTGTCTTGGCTGCTGAGGAGCAGCTACGGAGCTGGATATTTGTCAGTGTACTGTGGATCAGGTATCTGGTCAGTTTTAAAGAGAAGAAAGGATTGTATGGACTCATGCGAAACTCAGGCCTCTTATTGCCAGAGCCGTAATGCTCTGTTTCGGCACCCAGGAGGCGTTCTGATCAGAATGTGCCTCTTGCAATTAGTGGCGCTTGTTGCTGGCGATGCAAAACGCTCCCTTCAATGAAGCGGCTCTATTGAACCACTCCGGGATGCCCGGGACAAAGCCCCATTTGCCCTGCCGTAGTTGCACCCCATGCTTATTGCACCCCTACCTGCTCATTTGGGATTGACCTCTTGTAGGGCCGCGCCATCCACTTAAGCAGTAAAATGAGACTAACAGCACTGCCCTGCCTTGCAGTGATGTCATGAGAAGAAATGCATCCAAGATGGTGAGGTGCTCACCCTGGGGGATATAAAAGCACCTACAATGGCGAGGTTTTCTCACTGGGTGGGCAGCACCTTGTGAAGGCCGCTGAGTGGCCAGCTAGCGTAAATGCGACGGATTGGTGCACCTCCCCTGCCATCTATCCAGGACTATGCGCCACGGCCTGGTAACTGCGTTCTCTCTCAGGCAGGCCTTCCCTCAGTTGACTGTGAAATGTCTTTCAGGTTGGGTGAGAGCTCTTAGCCATGTCCTCTGCTTTGTGCAGCCATGAGCCAATTTGCTGTCTGGAACAATTCTTTCTGCTGCCATTCTGCCCTCATTATGGTGCAAGAGGATTTCTTTGCCTCCTTCACAGCATAGGTGTGTTGTGTCTTCAGAGCCCTCTGGCCTTTAGAGCCGATCTAAATGCTTCTCTGTCCCTTTCCGGGTGTCTCGCTTCTCTTAGTGAATGAAAGCTTTTGATCCACTGAACCCAGCTTTGTTTCTCAGGCAAACGTCCCTTCCCCATCTTCCAGTGCTTGGATGGCACCATTTAACTATCTGGACTTGCTTGGCCTCTCTGCTCTGCATCAATGGACTGGCCTCTGGTTTCTGAGCGTGTCTGCTCCCAAGGTAGACTAGAAGCGGCTGTGTCTTAATGTCATGATGGAGATCGCCCAGGAAGGCACAACACTCATTGGCTGTGGCATTCCAAGTGGAGCCTTCAATCATAATTTTTGGCATAATGGGCCCCGTTTTACTCTGTGCATCAGGCTTTCATGTCCAAACAAGCGGCCCTCACCTGGGAGACTAATCACAGATATCGCCTGGTAGATAAGGAAGGGTTCAGAGTGATGTTTGGGGTGGGGGGGGTTAATCTGCCTTCCACCTGGTAGTCAGAGATCCCGATTCTCCCGTCCAGCAACCATCCTTCCAACAAAAACAGCTCTGGGAAGGCTGAGACTTTGTGAGATATGTTTCTGAGCCGTGTGTCACTCAGTGCAGAGACTGTTCCCCGGGACCTGCCCTCCTTGCTTGGTGAGATGCTGGATTGGCTCTGCACCCTTGCTCCAAAAGGTGGGTCTGTGGGGGCATGCATGGTGCCCAGCCCTCTCCTATCATGTAGTCTGAAAAGCACATTGGTTGCTGTGCAAAACTGTTCCCTGCCTAGCCGCTCTCCACCACAGTGGTTGTGTGTGACTGTAGGGCACAGGTGCCTTCCCCTCTGTTTCTCTGCCTCCGTCCACAGCAGGGTGAGACACTTTTCTTACCCAGTCATCTGCATTAGCTGTTCCTACCGACTCCTGTCCGTCTGAGTGAGGAGGGTTAGAACCTCCCTAGTTTTGGGAGGTCCAAGACAGGGTGTGCCTCAATTAATCCAATGCATGTCACTCCTGGATTTTTACCAAGGGACCTCTGACATTTTTTGTAGTAGTTTGTGCAGTCAGAAGCTCAGCTCTTGCCAAACGTTACCACTAGTGGAGGCTGTTGCATTGACTGGGCAGAGCTGGATATCCCCAGGGTCTTGCCTATAATAGGGCTTCCTCCAGAGCCCCTGGGCTGTGGCAGGAAGTCATGTGGGTGACCTCCTCAAATGTTGCATTGAACACCAAGTTGGGGAGCAGAGTGTAGCAATGCATTAGCAATGAGAACTGCAGAAGGGGCTGAGACAGACGTTCTTCAATGAACAGTACTTCCAGCCTCCCATTTTATTCCTCCCTTGCATCCTTTATTTTCTGGTCCCTTTGCAGCTGTCAGAAGTGCTCCACTGGCTTCCATGCTGGAGGTGGCTTCATGCTAACTTGGATACCTCCCTTCTTGGTGACCTCTTTCTTGCCTAAAGGATGTCACCAGGCAAGAGGCGTCCCTGTTGAGTAACAGTTTGCCCAGCCGCTAGGCATGCTCAGGAATGCTTCTCTGTTCTCACAGGCTCCATCCAGTAGGCTGCGACGGCCTTAGGTGGGGTGCGTGTCGACAGGACGGGTTGCCGGCACCTGACAGCTCAGGCGAGCAGAGGCAAGCCAGCTGGGAACATAAAAGCTGTCCATGCCGACTGTGTATGAAGCTGGGAAGCAGGTGAGCTGGAAATCTGAGTGGTTGGATGGCAAGAGAGGATATAACCATTATAAAAGGAAAATCCCTGAGCTAACTGGCCTGGGGAGAGCCTGAAAGAAATCCCAGTGGGCTGCTAAGCAGGTATTGCATTCAGTCGCCCTGCAACCGCCCACGGCTTGGTGTTCTGTGCAGCCAGTCTCCTCTCTGTGCTTTGTACTCTGGGGCCAGCAAGAGCATGGGTCCACCCCACACTGCTCTGGAGTACGCAGGAGAGACATTAACCTTCTTGGCAACTGCATAGGCTGCACGGCTGTCCAGTTGTTACGTGGTGACTGCTGCTAAACCTTAGTCATTTTGGCCTGAAGGTGTCTGAGCCACATGGGGCTGGTTCCAAGCATGGGTAGGGAATCTGGGTTCAAGGGAGTGGGAGAGGATCTGAAGGCCGGACTGCCTCCTTTACCTTCTCTGTGCTCTTCCCTTCCAGTACACAGGACCTGAGTCCACAGAGAGACCCCTTTCGATGTCCCGGCATGAGACCTCTCCAGCAACGGTGCAACCGGCTGGCAACCAACGCCCCAGTGCCTGCTGTTTCTGCTGGTGCTGCTGCTGCAGCTGCTCATGGTATGTCCTGGGCAATGCTCAGTGCCAGAGGCACCCACTGCTGTCACTCCAACCATGTCTCGGGGATAAAGCGTGGTGGGGCAAGCGGCACCCCCTGTGTTGTCGCCAGTTGAGTCCTTTGGTGCACCATGTTCCAGAGCCTTCTCCGTCAACTCCATGTTGCTCAAATGCCTGGTACATAGTTCGGGCCCCTTTGGTTTCCATTGGTGTGGAGTGACGTTAATGGAGGCCATGAGAAGCAAAATGCCTTAGCATGAGTCAAGCTAATTTTGTTTTATACTTCAGTTGTAGGCTCTTTGGGGCAGAAACCTTCTGTTGGGCTGTGTCTGGACAGCCCCTGGTGCAGTGTGTTTCTGCCCCCTGATACTACACTCAAACCTGCAGAGCAGTGAACCACAGCTCTGACCTCCCCAGCATGCCTTTGGGGAGGTCTCTGCAGGCTCTCCCTGCTGGAACTACCCCTCACAAAAAGCAGAGCTGTTTTTTTTTAATCTGCCATTAGAGGCTTGTTGAGCATGTGTGGGTTCTTTTCCCTCCCCCGAAACCAGGCTAAAGCATCCAGGCCGTTTGTGTACTTGCACTTGGTTTATAGTTGAAGGCTAATTGGTGCGTTGTTTAAAAGCTGACTGTAAACACCATTTTGAGCAGATGGCCCGGTGTTTGTGCTGTGGGTTATTCTGAGCCCCATGCGTGCAGGCATGTTTCGCTCTTCTCCATGCAAGGGATTTGTAGAGTCTCGTCCTGAGGTTCTGAATGTAGCGAACGGACAAAGAGACCGAGTTTGCTGGAACAAATGGCATGTAAGACAACTTGCAGTTGGGAGAATCCTTGATGCAGGACTCTCTTTTATTAATTGCTCTTTGTAAGCTTGTTAAATCCACAACTCTCTGTGCTGCTCTTACCCCATCCACACTTCTCCACACTGTGCTGTAACACTTCTGGGGCAAAACCTGGTGCCCATTTCAGGGAAACACAAATCCAATGCAAGTGGTAGACCCTCAGTCCCCCAGATCTGGGGCTGATGATCTATTTCAGATGAACCTAAACTGGTCTGCAGTCTTCTCCTTTCCTCAGAAGAAGGAAGCCCTGCCTGTCTAGCACCAGATTTGGGAGCTGCTGTATTTGCTTCTCTTGTGCCAGTCACTGTAGGCCTGCATGTCTCTGTCTAGCAGGCAGGAAGTCTGGTAGCCTGGTTATCCCCTGTGACTGCAACCAACCTGCTGTGGATTAGGATGCCCAGTGCAGGTTACTGTATTTTTTTTTCCCATTTAGCCAGGACAAGGAGGAAAACCCAGTTCAGTCTGGTTAGAGTCTAGGTCGCTTTCGCACTGGTATCTGTCTAGGACTCTGTAAACGCATCTTTAAAAGCAGCTGCCCACAGTTGCTGCATAGTTCAGTGGTACAATGGCCCTGCCCCTTATTTTCAGCATCTAACAGCATTTGCACGATGAATGTCAAGCACAGAATTGGGCCCACTCTACAAGGAGACAGTAGACAGTCATGGGCTGTAGGAAACCATTTTGGAGAGAGGGATGCACGGTTTGTTCCATGCACTGTATCGGGTTCTGCAAATAGATGTGTAGCTGGAACCCATAGCGTTTGTCTCTGGGCCTGTCTCTGGTGATTTGGCTGGCGTTCCCACAGCTGATGGCCCTAGCTGCAGCTGTGCTGTAGCTGAGTTTTTCACAGCAGTGTTGCTGAGTGCTGCAAAGTGAGAGCAAAATCACCCTTGCTATGACGTCACTGGAGGGCCAACCTAATTCCAGGAATGAATTTGGCCTAGTGTAGGGCTGCCTGGGCTGTGCACAATGCTGAGTAAAACCATGGTCTGTTGCTGGAGCTCATGGGTCCAGCTCTTCCGATCAGACAGGCACGTGGTGCTGTATCTGGTACTGTCTCCCCTCCAGGCCTTGCTGCCTGTGCTATGCCCAGGCCCCACTGCACAGCCTTGCGGGGAGAGTGAAGTACTGTAGCAAAGCCACCTTCTACAGAAAGGCAAGTCCACAGATGCATCTTGCAGGCAGAACCCTGACCTGTTGATCCAGGCCGAGTGGTATTGGCTGGACCCTTGAAGACCCCTTTGCAGAACCATTGTCTCCCAACCCCTCCAGAAGGCTAGGAAACCACATGCTGAGAGCAAATGAACACCCACACACACACACATTTTGTTACACAGCTCCTGACCATGGTGGCACCCTGTGGCTTTTGGCCTTGTTGATTCATACAGCCAGTACATTTTTTGTGCAGTGAATGTCCCAGCTGAAAAGAGCAACAGCTGAGCACATGCTTCGCCCAGCCACAGAAACTTTCTGCTTGGCTTTTCAAACATAGCAAGCAAAGCAGGATCGGGCTGTGGCTGTGCTTAAGGAACATGTAGTAACTGCGGGAAATGGTATTGGTGACTCAGTAGGCGGCACTCATCCTGCTGCTGACTCAGTACCAAAGCAGTGCTGCTGCATATCACTGGGAGTGCCATGCCGTCATTCGGGTGAGACCCTGTGGCGTTGTTTCAAAGTCAGGGGATTAATGGTCAGAGTCCACTTTTGCTGATCCCATTTTGCTTCTTTGAATTTCCCCTGTACATTTGGCTTCACCATCTCTCCTCACTTGCTGCAGTGCATACTTGAGTGCATACACAACGGCTGTGCTCCACCCCAGCAGAGCCTACATTTCGGAAGTAGGAGGCATGACCCTTAACTGTCTCCCCGAGGGTGGTGAGAATTAGCAAATGTTTGTGAAGCTGTGATGGGACCAGCCCTTTGAAGCAAGAACCATTTGTGATAAGAGCAGTTATAAAAAGCCAACCCAGTACTAAGAGAGTGGGGAGTGAACCTCTGGCACAGGGGCGGAGGGAACACCCCACTGAAGAACATAAGGGCCTCTGCACATGCAGGAGAGTAGACCTCTATAAACCAGCTAACAGCAACCTCCTAGGCATGCTCATGCCATCTCAGTGCCCTTCTAGAAAGGAGCCTTGAGGAAGTGAGAGGTTGCTTGAGTTGTTTTCTCAGCCCCACCCGGCGGTGCAGCCTTTGCCTTGCAAAGGAAGAAGTTTCTATGCTAATCTGGTAAAAACAGAGGAGGGACAGTGTCGCAAACAGGAAGTGCTGCTCCCGTTGTGGGTTTTGACAACTGTGAAATTCAAGAGGCCCAAGGGAAGTTGCCCGCTAGTGTGCTGCTTTCCTATTGCACAGCACCCTTCCTGGCGAGAGAGGCAAGACCAGCATTTCACTTTAGAAAAGAGTGTAAATCCTTCAAGGGCAGAAGGAGCAAAACCTCCCAGGGGAACAAGTCTGTACTCATGGCCTTGTCCACAGCATGGATTCCACAGCAGGCAGTTGCTTGGCAGTCAAACGCTGGCTTGCAAATTCCCAGCCAGTGGAACATGGAGCGGGTCAGTCCTAACAATTCCAACTCTTCCATGGTGCTTTGGATCAGTCGATCTCATGTCTGTAGCTTTAAGCTACTCTTAATGTGGTCGTCGCAAGGACGGGGCTTACTGTTCAATTTACGGTGGAGAAACTGATTGTCCTGGGGAGAAGTAAAAGGGTGTGATGCTTAAAAGTTCAGAACGAGGGAAATCAGTCCTAGCTCAGCCACCAGTTTCTTGGGTGAGCTAGGACAAACCATAGAGCATTGGTGCCTCAGTTTCCCCTTCTGTAAAATGGAGATAATGCCCATAGAGTTTTAAGAGTTAATTCATCAGTGTTAGCTGCCCTCCTTAGGCAGAGTTGCTCTACAAGTGCAAGGCATTACTGCGACATCTGCACAAGAAACTCCTTTTTATTAAGCAACCTCATGGTTTCCGAGACTGTTCCCAAGGCTTCCTGGATAGATAGAGAAACAATTCTGCTCCACTGTCATGCGCCTGGCTCAGCTCAGAGAGGTGATTTTTGGAGCATTGTTCCGTCCTCCTCATTTCACGGAGGATGTTGTTGCCTTTCTTACCAGCCAGAGGGGTGAAGAGAACATGGGCCGCCTCCTGACACTGTTACTGCTGCTACTCCATGCTTCACCAGCTGGAGGCACTCAAAATGCGAGCGTTCATCCCGACCCCGTTCATGGAGGGCAGCCATGATTTCTCATCACTGGATCTAGAGAGCAGGCCTTTGAAAAGCATTGCAGCATCTCCGGCCCCCTTTCTCACTCAGGCCGTGTAGCGATCTGGCTCACTCCAGGGAGAATTTGGGAGTGAGGAGAAGGCATAAAATCCAGGCTTGGTTTGCCCTGCTGCAGCAGGCAGGCACCGATGCAGGCCCTTACTTCTCTGACTGGGTAGGTTTTTATGCCATCGTCTGTCACCATGGGATGCGAGTGGAGGCTGCACTTGCTGCAGTCTGAGGAAATCCCACGCTCTGTATGCTGGGGACTTGCAGGAAATAGATTAATCTGAAATCACATTAGTGGTCCCTCCAAAATGGCTCTCAGAGGCTGGAAAGAGTGCCCAGGCAGACTGCTTAGCTCACTTCAGAGTGGTGGGGATGCATTTTTGATGTATGACTGTAAATGGTTACTGCGGGGTTCCTGGCTCTTGTGTTGTTTTGGTCCAGGGCAGCAGTGACCTCTCTTGGCTGGTTCCAGGAATTGCCTATTATTTTCCTTCTGCCAGTGGGATACAGTCAAGCTTTTGAGCTTCAGTTTTGAGAAGCGCTCTAGATAGCTTGGAAACTCATCTCCCTCAGTCGACAAAACTATTCGCTCACCCACCTTGTCTCGCTAATATCCTGGGATTGACAGCACTACACACTCACTGCGCACTTCTGTCCACCAATGACTCATAAGCTGAATGGCTAATTCTGTGCTGCTGTTTCATCTGCTTCCTGCATCCTTCATGCTAGGATTTCAGGACAGGATTCAGGCTGGGGAAACTCTGTGTCTACTAGCACAGGTGCTGCATCTGTGCCTCAGTTTCTCTCCTGTCTGCTCAGGCTGTGAGCCCTCCGGGGCAGGACCCACCTCTCACTTTGTGCACATGCGCTTCACAGAATGGGGCTGTGATCTTGGGTGAGGCTCCCTTGATATTTGTAACAACAACAGGAGTCAGGCCTCTAAAAGGTGTTTCTCAGTCAGAACCACCGCAGGAAACACAGTGGTGTCAGTGTGTGTATTAGAAGTGAAAAGGATTGTCCCTCGTACTGAAGTTTTGGCCTTTTAACCTCCCCAAAAGTATTCCTCTTTGTGGAGCTGGTGGGCTCACGGCTGACAGAGCAAAGTGATTGCAGGCAGCAGGCCGGAGATGGTGGCAGGGCCTGGCTTTGGAATTAACCCGGCCAATGCTTGGAGTGGTGGCCGTTGATATTTCTGTATTTGGTGGAGGTACCTGAGACCAACATGGCTTTTTGCTGGCAGGAGCTGCCAATGAAATGGAGACTTCCCATAGGCCTCTGTTCTCTGGCTGCAGCCACCTGTGCTTGGCTGAAAGCAGGGAACATGCACTCACCCTTCTCCACTGGGAACCACCTTTGGAGAGACAATGAGGAGGGGGTTTTGCCTTCGAGGGCACACACAATTGCTAGAAACAGGAGTCTCTGGCAGTCCTCTAGAGTCCCATGCCAGGTCCAGAATAGCAGCAATGCTGCAAGCTGGGACTGAAGCAGCTGGCAGCATGGTGGTGGGACTTACCCCATGCTGTGCTGCGCTCCAAAATTTGCACTCTTCAAGTCACATTAAACTCACTCAGGAGAGACTGTCACAAAAAAGAACCCCAGTTGTGCATGTAATTTCATAAGAGCATAAATTCAAACAGTGTTGCTTCACTCTATTGCCTGCGTGGCATTTTAATGGAAGGGAGAGGCCCTTGAAAACAGATGCTATTCCGGCAGCATGCTTTTGTCCTGGTTTTCCTCTGCCGTCAAGGTTCTCCAGCGTAGTTAGCTGCTTTTGTTTGGTGTGGCAAAACAGGGGAGCCCAGAAAGCAGGAATGAATGTATGTATCTCAAGCCAGCCTGGCCCCGTGAAACCTCAGACTAGCTCAGGTAAAAAGACTGTGCTTAAAAACACCCAGCGTTGGATGCCATGCAGCATACCTAGAGTGGCTGTAAAATTCAAATAGACCAGTGGGTCCAGCGTCACAGTGGATCCATGCAGAAGCAGAGATGGGACAGCTTAGAGCTCTGATGCGTTGAAGAAGCTAGGTCAGGGGGAAGCTCAGTGTCAGGCAGGCAGGGAGCGGGTGCCTCTGGCAGAGTCCCATGGGGGATCGCACCGTTGCGGAGGGCTCTGGGTGCGGAAGGAACCAAGAGGTGATCACAGCAGCCATAACTGGGGCTAGAGTCACAGAAATGGCGTGTGTGAACATATGCTGTGGGAATGATTTTCCCTTTGGGCTTTGTCAAAAAGCAATGCTCAGCATGGTTGGTAGGTAGATGGTTTCTGGGCTAATCACGGTGGATCTCAAGGATCTGAGCATTCTTCAAAGCCACGTAGGGACTGGCCCAGGATGTAAATTAATGAAGGGCCAAAGCAGAAGCTCCAGGATGGGTGAGAGCCCAGGTCGGTTGCAGCAGGCTCCAACAGAGAGCAGGCATTCAGGATCGTTTCACGAGGCCAGCCAGACTGTTTGTGGCTGGGGTGGCTGGATGCCGGCGTAACACAGTAGATCTGTGTGGGTGCTCGGCTGGTGCTGTGGTGGCTTCCGCATCATTTATCGCCTTTTCCTCTCCTTGTCAGGAATGAAGATCGGGAGCGAGCGTGGCGGGCATCCCGAGACACCAGACTGGAGACCATTCCAAACTGTGAAGCTTGGTGAGTGGCTCTGACCCTAAAGTAAATGGCTGTTGAGCCAGCAAGTGCCCGTGACTAGAGGCCTGGCTGCCAGGAGTGTGTTGGCTACTGACCTTCCCCATCCTCCAATGCATTGCATAGCCTTCCTTCACACTAACACACGCAGAGACCCGCACTGGTGCCTTCCCACGTGCGCAGAGGTTAAGTCTAGGAGCAAATAGTCAGGGCTCCAGGGTTCTGTTCCTTGCCCTTACAACTTTCTGCTTGGTCACACACAGCTTCTCCTTTGCGCCTCCGTTTCCTCCAAATGAAGGCAGTCTAACATGCCCCTGACGTGTGAAGGTGCCCATGAGACTTCAGTTGTTCCTGTTTGAAGTCACCGAGGCGTATGTAAATGCTGGGCTGGAGGAAGTGCCCCACGCAGCGTGTGGAAAGTATTCTGCCCCCAGGGCCTTGCCCATGTTTGCTGCCTGTGGTGTGCCATTGCTCCTGAACTGGCTGGACTTTCATTTATTTGCTCCCCCTTGCTTTTTTTAAGCTATCCTGTTGCCACTGTGCAGTCAGTCCAGCCTGAAGAGGCTGCTGGATGCAATGAGCTGAGCAGTCTCATGGCAAGCCATGATCTCAATGCTTTATACACCCCCTTGCTGTTCCTGATGATCATCCTACATTTAGCAGGAGAAACTGAAGCACAGAGAGACTCCAAGTGGGCTGTCAGGGATTGCTGTCAGTGACCACAAGCCAAGGGATTGGACTCCATTCCTTCTGGCTCCCAGCCCCGTGCTTCAACTACTAAACGATTCTTCCTCTCCTATAAGAGACCAAGCCAGCATAATGGGAGGCAGATGGAGTGGTTAAGGGTTAAAGTACCAGCATCGCCAGGCCCTGACTGCGCCCTTCCCCACTAGATTGGCAGTGGTACCCTACTGCAGCTTCAGGCCTGAGTTTCCCAGACTGAAACGGATCTAAATATACTTTGGGTCGCAAGGTCGCGGAATACCAGCAGTCCTGCTGCTGTGGGAACCATTGCCATATAAGGATTTTATAATTAGTCGAGGGACCGCTCCATTCCGTTGGTCAAAGGAGGCTCTGTCTCTGGAGCCCCAACGGGTGAGCTAGGCATGGATTTGCTGCCCTCTCTCTGCATCGCCCCCAACAAGGCCAGGAAACAGCCCTGTCTAGAGAGGCAGGAATCATTCTGTAGCATATTTGGCTGGGGAGTTCGCAGGAACCCCAGCACTCTTTCCAAGCAGTGCATGAGAAGGAGCTTTGCTTTATTCAATCTGAGTCCTCCACTGTCAGTAGATCACACTGCTGCCGGCAGAACAGGCCCTGTGCGACAGTGACCTCCTGCAGATAGTCTAATGACTTGAATTAACAGCCTAAATCCGGGAACTAAAACGAGAATTCGCTGACCATGCACCTAGTAGTCACTCGTGTGCTCCAATGCTGGTTTGTACAGCATCGAGCACAGTGGGGCCCTGGCCCATGACTGGGGATCCGAGGGCTCCTGGAACAGACAGGATAGTAATGAAAATCCAATACATTCCTGCAACATGACACTGGTGATACTGCATGCCCTCTTCTGTTCTCTGGCTTAGAGGTTTTGATTGTCTCCAGGTAGCAAACACAAATTCCTGAGCATTCAACTGGAAAGCCTAGCCAAAGAGATGGGGAGCAGAATTGAGGGTCCTACACTGGTAGCTCAAACAAGGCAGGCTGGGACTGGCTCCAGTAAGGGAGTCATTCCAAACATTTCCATCTCGCAGTCCAAAAAGGAAACAAATAATCAAGGTAGCTTTCATGTATTGTCCTAAACAGACATTCTGCAGAGCGTATCTGATTTTTTTTCCAACACTATCAGAACAGGGCAGCACTCAGGGCCAGGAGATCAGATGAGCCCTCTTCAAAATTCTTTTGTTGCAGCAGTAAATACGGATGGGTTATTTTGCAGCTCTTCTTTTGTTCCCTTTGTGTCTGCTTTCTGCAAGGCTGGGAACTTGCCGGCCTGCAATGTAATGTTGCGTCTCAAACTGTGAAATTCAGTTGAGATCAAGAAGAGCCTCTCGACTGGTCAAATGGGTGACTAAACAAACCAAAAAATTCCTGGTGGGAACATGTCAGGGAAACAACTAACACGGCAGCTTACTAGCATGTTATAGCACTGCCAGGAAATGTTAGACCCATAAAGGTCCAGATCCTAAAACGTATTTTTTTAGGAGCCTAACTTCCACTGAAATCAGAGCTCTTTAGGCTCCGACTGGCACTGAGGATCCAGGCCAGAGTGTCTTATTCTGTCATAACCTTTCTTTTCTGCAGTGCTTTGCTTGTCAGGCCCCAGATCAAAGAGCTGGAGAATTAAACAAGTGAGACATAGTGACCATGGCTGTGCGGTTCCTGAATTATATAGTGCAAGTGCACTTAGAACAGAGAGAGGTTGAGAGATACATGCAGGCTTTCTGCAGAAGCAGCTGCTAGACTGTATGTGGGAGTGGAGGAGGCACATGTGTCACAGAGGGAGAGTTTCTTAACTGTCTGGCCTCTCCTGGCCTGCTGTATTTGTGCACTGGAGAATGTTAGCCAGCAGTGGGCTGGGGACTCAGACTCACAATAATAATCTTTTTTGTTCCCTCCCCTTTCTTTCCCATGACTCCCCTTTTATTTTGTTGACTTTGGGGCCTGACCAGCATCAAGCCAACGCATGACGAAGTGCAGGGTTGGGCCCAGTCTTTTGACAAGTTGATGAAGAACCCGGCAGGCAGGAACGTGTTCCGGGAATTCTTACGGACTGAGTACAGTGAGGAAAACATGCTCTTTTGGTTAGCATGCGAGGACCTCAAAAACGAGTGCAACAAGCACACCATCGACGAGAAGGCCAGGATGATCTACGAGGACTACATCTCCATCCTCTCGCCCAAAGAGGTACTGGACTCCTCCCCACATGCTGGCAGGCCAGGCTGGGACGATTCCTGAGCTGCTGTGCTCTTGGGCATCCCATGTCCTTCAGGCTGCTCAGTGGCCATACTCCCTCTGGGGTGGGCTTCCCTGTCAACGCAGCGAGGGAAAGCAAGTCTGCACATTCGCATAGTTCAGCCTTTGTTGGACCCACTGGAGCAAAGATGCTGACAGGCCAGAAAAAAATGGCTGGTTCCCTAGTCACAACTCGGAACCGAACCACCTCAGCCATCGCTGAAACAGCATCCCCAGCTGAAATCTGTTCGGGAGCTGTGTTCACATAGAGCCTCGAGCCTCTGGCAGTAGCCAAAACAGGGGCTCACTGTATGGAAAGGGAACGTTCCCAGGAGGATAGAAATTGTTCGACATCCTCCCTGCCTGCTGAGGCTCAAGGTGGCATTGCAGAGCGAAGGGTAAGGGGTGGTCAGTGTCTAGTTAGAAGTACCTACTTTGGGAACCGATGCTTGACAGAGGGCTGGCAACCAAGGTATAGCACGAGCCAGTGGCTGGAAGTTGAAGCTGGATGAATTCAAACAGGAAGTAAGGTGTAAATGTTTAACTTGGGGGGGGATTCTCCATTGCTGGTAACTTTTCAGGCAAAATTGGCAGTGTTTCTAAAAGATCTGCTCCCAGAGTTGTTTTGGGGCCATTCTCTGGCCTGTGTTGTACAAGAGGTCTGACTGGCATTACAGTGGTTCCTTCTGGCCATGGAGTTGGTGGATGCCTGCAGGGATCTTTGACTTCATGTGGACATAGCCCACGTGCATGCGGAGATGCAGGATCGAGCCCTCCTAGCCTTTCTCCTCTGTGGCCAAATTTGAGGGCATTGGTCTTCCTGCCCCTGCTTCCTCACCTGTGAAGCGTGGCTGATAATAAAGCGGATGACGGATAACCGTGCCCTAAGACACGGTTATGCCAAGCATGAAGAGGAGCCTGGCTTCAAAGCATCAATTGAACATTGTCTCCATATTCAAGCAGTTGGTAGCAGATCTTGTCACTTGTGTAGCGTAAAATTAAAATGTAGCAGTGTTATGCTCCTCGCTGCTGGTCCCAGAAGCATTTGGCTATCAACACTATTCTCAGCAGGGCCTGCTAACCTAGCTAGGCCATGCCTTGTGCTGCTGGGCATTAGACTCTGGTCTCTAATATTCTCTGCAGTCACGGCTGGGCTGATCCAGGGTGTGGCCCAGGCTGTCCTGAGTCTTCAATTCCCTGCAGTGTTTGCTCTTGGTCTTTTGAAGGTCCAGGCACAGGAGACAGTCATGACCCAGACTCCCCAGCTAAGCAGCATCTCGTGTGCATTTTGGGGACAGTGTAATGCCAGCCTTTGCTCCTTGGGTTGGGGATGCATAAAACCAGCAAGTGAAAGGGCACAACCCTGTAATGCCTGACTCAGTGTCCTCAGATACCATGGCTGCCAGCCAGTAAAGCAGAAGTGATGTATCTAGGGGGCTTGCCTAGAGACCACACTGACTACATTACTGTTATGTCAGGCATTAAAGCTTGTGCTGATCTTATCGGCGAGAGAAACATGCTGAGCGTGCGCATGGGAGATGGGACACATTACTGGTGTCAACCTCAAGAGGGCACTAGAAAGCCGCAAGCTCAACTCCTCCACGCAGGAGTTGCAAGAGAATTGACTCGTCCCGTTAGAGGGACAGTAGGGCTGCCCGAGGTTTTTGTGGTATTGCTGCTCTGTTTCCCCTCAGCTGGTTTTCCAGAGGCCTGTGGGCTCCTTAGCCAGGCACACCGCTGATCTCAGAATCCCCTGCTACAGCACAGAGCAGGGTTTTCCCCAGCAAGCGGAGGAGCCAGGTCTGGAGGATGCAGCCATGAGCCCAGTTCCCCTTGTCCCATCCATTTGGCCACCCCCACTGCACTTCACCCACCTGCCTCCAGGCTGATAGGCCTTCTGGGCTGAGGCTGGGGGGGTCAGATCCAGTCCTGGCCTGAGGGAGCTGATCCCATCAGTTGGGTTATCCCAGGACTCAAGTCTGCCCCATCATCCAGTCAACTCCTGTGCGTGATGTTCCCACATCTTGCCCTGCCCTTTGACCAGTGCTGCCTTCACCCTGGATGCCCAGGAGGGCCGTGGCAGGGGTGCAGCCAAGGCTGAGGCCCCAAGGCATCCTTTTGGTGCCTCAGGGGGAGAAAAATACCTTCTCAGCCAAGCGCTGAAAACCCCAGTCTCCCCTCCTGCCCTTTGCACGTCTGGGCCAGGTTAGTCCCTGTCCAGCGCAGAGGCATCTGGTAGAAGATGGGAGTTGCTGCCCCTTCCCTCCCCTAATGGCTTTGTCTCTTCCTGTCCGCAGGTGAGCCTGGATTCCCGGGTACGTGAAGTCATCAACAGGAGGATGCAGGAACCCTCACCGCACACCTTCGATGACGCGCAGCTACAGATCTACACCCTGATGCACAGAGACTCTTACCCCCGCTTCCTGAACTCTGCCATATACAAAGCGCTGCTGCAGAGCGTCTCACGGTCATCCTCAGAGTCCTAAGCGCCTGCCGTCCTCAGCCTGTGGCAAGGCCACAAACAGTTCTTTTGTACACCGGATTCAGGGGTGACCCCCGAGCTCTGGCTCTGCCTGGGGCAGATGGGGAGGCCTCTGGGATGGTGGGGGCTGAGCACCACCTCACCATCCACCTCCACTTTTTAGCTTTAGTGATGAATGGCAGCCCGGTTCCCTGGTCACTGGAGAACACTGTCCCGCTCCGTCCTCCATCTCCACCTGTGCCACTGCGGGCGCTGCCGTGTGGGACCAGGCCACCGCTGCCGTGCGATCGTCAAACTCAGGCCTCGTTCTTACTACTGAATCCCTGTTGCCGTCTGGAGCAAGCGGGGGCAAAGAAGGGTGAAATGGAATTTGCTCCCCTCCTCTTCTGAAGAGGTCACTTTATCCCCTTCGCAGCTGTACCTGGGGTCACTGCCAGGGCCCATCTTGGAGTCTCCCAGCAGTTTTTTGGTTTTTTTACATTTTTATTTTAAATGTTTTTTGTTGGCTTTCAGGGGGTGGGGCGGGGCAGGGCAGATTTTACAAAGCACGTGTGTCCATGTGAACATAACCAAGTGTCAGGTTTACATTGCTCTGCCTGTTAAATGGCCTGAGGGTTCCACCCATGGCTGGGGGCCAGCCGGGGGCCCCTACCCTCTGTTTACAGCCACTCCGGGTTAGCGCCCGAATCAGCCTGCAGGAACCAGAGCTGGTAGCCTCCTTGCACTGAGATGGGTGGGGATCTGCTAGCCTTGCACTGTAATGACCTGAGAACCAGGAAGGGCTCAGCACTCTGCATCTCTTGCCCCCATCATCTCCCCCGGCCCTCGTGTAGTTTGGTATGACTTGCTCCTGATATTGCATCCAGGTCCTGAGAACAGAGCAGGCCCAGCTCTAGTCAAACCCAGCCTTCGGTCTGGCGCCTGGGATAGTCTCGAGCTCACAACCCAATGCAGTGGTTCCCAACTGGAGTGGGGGTGGGGGGTGAGTGCACGAGGGAGGAGACCCCCTTATTTCCACAGTCTGAGGGAGACCAGTGGGTTTCCTGCTACCTTCCCTGCCCGCAAGTTGGGTCTCAGGAGTCTGGGAAAACACAGAACAAAATGGCTGAGTTTTGAAGTTTTCAAGAAACTTAAAATGTTGGGGTTTTGTTCCCTATCAGAACTTTTAATTTTGGAATTTCCAAGCCCCCAGGAATTCACATTTAACAGGGATAAAGGAAATGAAAGTGTGGAAGCCCCAGTGCAGTCCCTCTAATTTTCAGAGGGCTTGGGCTCAAGCTGGAGAAAGAGAAGGGTGCAGGAAGGACTGAGCTGTCCTAGCCTCAAAGAAGCCAGCACTGCTTGAAGGAACTAGAGTCACCTGGCTTCTGTTTTGGGATTTGATCTCATCTCCCTCCCTTCCCCTTCCCCATCCCGGTTCTACAAGGCTCCTCTGCTTTCTGGATCACAGAGCATGAGGCAGGAACAGGAAACAAATGCAGTGGAGGAGAGAAATGCAGCACTGTGGGACAAGCAAAGGAGGCAGCCTGTGCCAGCTATGCCTTAGGTGCGATTGTGACCAAGTAGGGCTGCAGCAGGGCCTAGTGTGGTGTGATGGGAGAAAAGAGCAGAAATTGCTGAGTGTGAACTCCAGAGGCTGGGCTTAGAAAGTAACAACTGTGTCAGGATAAGGCTGGACACTTAGCCTGACCTTGCCAGCAGATGTTTCGGCTGTTTGGAGCAGGGGCCAGAGAGCAGCTTCATTTCCTTGTCTCCAAGAGTGAAGCTGGGGAAAAAGAAGTGGAGTTTGGAAGGGGACTGAGCCAGCTGCACAGACACTTTCCAGCCTCAGGGCATGCAGGTAGCTTGGCCATCAGTGCCTCCTCCATCTGCTCTTTCAAGCCTGGCCCTAGAGTCCCTGGCCATCTCTCCAAACCACACTGGGCAGAAATGCACCAATGGCTTTGTCTGCTGTGCTCAGGGGACAATGGTGAGCAGATAAACTGGAGGGAAGGACACTGCTGTGCTGTGGAGAGCCAGCCTGAAACAGCTCAGGTGAAGTCATAGCTCTGGCCAAAGGCCCAATCATGGAAGACGCAGTTGGGAACATCACAGGGCAGGTCCCCGGCCAGAACTACCCAGGTCTCCCCAGGCTGTCTCCCAAGTCAGAGCCAAATCTTCCCAGTGGCAAAAACACAGCAGACTCTGCGTCCTGAAGAAGCAGGCAGCAGGGCTGGCCGTGCTCCCGCCCCAAACAAAAGGTGGTTGCTGGTTGGGGGCTCTGCACCAACCTCCCTTTGCTTTGGGCAGGGCCCCCACAGAGGGTGGGGAAGGGTTTACTAGGCTGCAACCCCCATTACCCAAAGTTTTATTTTGGGCCAGAAACAAATTATAGTTGAGCCCTGTCTCTGGCTGTCAGCACCCTCCCTTGCTCCCAGGGTCCTTTGCAGCTGGCCTGAGCGGGAGTGTTTCTCATGAAAGTACTGGCTGGGTTCACGCATCCCTGTGCGAGCATCCACCCAGCTTCTTTGCCAATGCACCTTGCTTCTCTCCAGCATCAGCCACTGTCTGGGGCCTCTCTTAGGAACCACTGCACACGTGCATGGAGGAAGCATGAGGTAGCCCAAGGACAAGGCTGCATGTTGTCACTGCTCTTTGCCCCCTGCTCTAATTCAAACCAAGATGTGATGCCTACCTGCCTGCTTCCCTCACAGCTCCCTTCAGAAAGGGGTTGATCCATAGTTTTACCTATGCGTGGGCTCAGGAGAATACGTTTCTCTACTATGCCTTGTGCTGTTCCCAGAGCCGGAGCAGAGCCACTTTTTTAAAAGATGGGGAGCTAGTGGGTGTTGCAGCCAGCCAACACCACTGTTAGCCACGTCCCAAGTAATGGCACCTGACCATGTCTGAATGTGCTCTTGCAGCTGCATGGTAGGAGCCTGACTACCTGATCCATAGCAGAAGCAGTTGCAGTGATCTCACTCCCTGCCCAGCCCTAAATTAAACACCCCATCAAACACACAACCCAATCCACCTGATTAGATGCCCCCCCCATGTTAATTTGTAAAGAAAGTTGCAGCTATCCCTGATGAAGATACTCAAGTACAGTGGTTACAGGCATGAGATCATGCTTGGGGCTGTACTGCACACCACTGTGTCTTTGTAAATAAAGGGATTTCCTTCCCAAGAGGAATGGTCCACTGTTGCGTGTATGACAGCAATCTTCCTCCAAGGCATGGTTCACGTGGGATGAGAAAATCCTCTAGTGGACAGTATAATCTATATTTTTGTACCACATGAGGAATTGTTTATTGGAGCCACCCACAGCAGCTTCCCTAGTTAAGCCAGGATGCTGATAGCCCCCCCAAGTGAAACAGGCACCACAACACACCAGCTGTGTAGTCCACACACCCCCTGACCCCCAGTAGCTTTGTATCTTCATATCTTATGAAACTGTGTCCCAGTGTAAAAGGCTAATAATAGTCCTGAGTGTCTGTATGTTTTACCAAAAACGACCCATGATTTTAATATTTAACCCCCACACACACACCATGAGAACAAGTTTTAGGAACATTGGTTCTTTTTATTGAAGATATTTTTTAAACAAAAAGAATTCTCTTGTCTTTTTTGTTCTCTGTGGCTGGAGTTGTGTGGCCAAGCATGTTTCAGTAGCAAAACCTAGTTCTGTTTGGAAATACAATCTTCCCAAGCCCCCGTGAGAAGTGAGCATCACCAAAGAGCACTCCTTTATTAAGGCACAGGCGTATCATCTGGTTGTCAGTGTAATAGGTTCATGCACCTGTGTGCATACCACCTCCTAGGACGCGTGTGCTGCATGTTTGGCAGAAGCGTAGCAGAGTGAGACTGTAATGCAGGGCTCTCAAACACATGGCACAAGGGCCGCATGCAGCCCCCTACAGCTGTTTCCTGCAGCCTGCAACAACACTATTGTTACCTATATTTGCAATATTGTATAAGAAGGTTTCAGTGGCGCAGCCCTCAGGCTAATGTACTAGTCCTCACACAGCCCTTGTGATGGTTTGCGTTTGAGACCTCTGCTTTAATGAGTGGGTCATGGAAATGTTCCCCTTTGCATGAGTAGGAGAAGCTGGACTACAACCCCCAGCCCTCAGGCTGTGTGGGGCTGGCAGTAGTCTATACACCTGGGTAGGGTGCAGCAGAGCAGGTGAGGCACGTTGTTGCTGCATGTGCAGGCTGGGAAGGAAACAGTCACAGCCACGCTGCATCCCAACCTATGGCCTTGGCCAGGACAGGGTATCCCATGAATGAGGCAGCAGGACTTCCACCAAAACATGCTGCCATAGTTTCTGGCCACACTAGAGCCAGCCCAGCATCTGGCATCCCCGTGCTTCTTCCTCTCCCCTTTCCCAGAGTACCTGGGTCTCCTGGCTCCTTGAGATGCTCCACTAGGGAAGGTCCCAGAATCCCTCGGCCTCCACGGGTGGTGGCGGGTCCAGCTGCTCCTCAGGACCATCAGTGGAAGGCAGCTCATGCAGGCTGCAAGGGCCAGTGACCTCGCTGGGGAGCTGTCAGCTCTTCCCCACAGCAGCAGCCAAACGCTCTTTCCAGGAACAAGCCATCCTTCCCCCTCAAGTGCTGCCTCCCAACTGAGCGGCTGCCATCCTTTTATACCTCCCCTGCCTGCCCCGCCCAGTCAGGTGGGGATGGTTCCGCCTCCTGACAGGATTGGCCTTCCTCGCTGTCAGTCTCCGAGGGAGGCCACACCTCCCACTCCTTACAGCTACATGCAGCAGTCCCAGCTCTGCCACCACTTGGGGAGTCCCTGAAGGACTGGCCCCCAACTTCTGCTAAGAGGATAATCATGCTGAGCCAGGAGCACAAGGGTCTCTTTGAGTCCTTGGTAGGAAAGAACGTGTCAATGGGCTGACAGTGTCAGCAAACATGGCTTCACTGGCCAAAAACCGTGCCACGTTGGGGGTATGTTGGAACGATGGGGGCATAGGTCTCTGCCAGACACACACATCACATCCCCCCAACTCACCCCCCACACAGGCTGTGGGATGGAGAACCTAGGACTTCCTGGAGAGAGAAAATTCAAAACTGGATCCGTTTCAAAGCACATCCCTTTCCAACCCATACAAGCAGGGGAAACTGCATTATTTTGCTCAGCCTTATTCCCCAAAAGCAGACACACTTTTGGGTCAGAAGAGATGGCAAACACTCGTTTCCTGGGAGCGGCCAGCAGCCATCCTCCAGGCAAGTTCTTAACTGGTGACGCTGCCCCATGTAGGGTTACTGTATGTCCAGGTTTTCTTGACCATGATCTCTTTTATGATTTCCCGCTGTCTGCCCAAACAGGTTTTTTCAAAGAGGAAACATTTGGGAAAATAATCTCCATGCCCTGCTTGGGCCTGGACCTGCCGCAGCAGGAGCTAAATCATGTCCACCTCGGCCTGGCCCACCAGATAAGCAGAGACACGAATTGCCTCTCAGCCAGGCTGCCTGCTCTGCTGTGGGGCCAGGTCCTGGCTCCCCACCCTGGAGGCTCTGATGGTGGCTGGGGCTGCACCCTGCGCCTGGGTCAGCTGCTGTAATGTCATGACAGGGAGCGTGATGCCCCCACATTGAGTGCAAGGGCACAGGCGTGTCCTCCCATATAGCCTCCTCTCAGTACACATACCCAAATACCCCCGCGAGCACCCCCAAATAGCTGTGTCACTATACACACCCCTCCAGCCCCAAATACCCCCTGAGCATTCACCCAAACAGCCCTCCCCCCACACCTTTCTGTATGGGAATGTGACCTCTGGTATTCCTAGCCTATTGGACGAGCCTAACCCAAGACTCCTATATATAAATGCCTTAGGGATAAGTGCCTGACACACTTTTCCACCAGGCCAGAGCCTAGTCTGTCACCTTAATGCTCTATGCTAAGCCAATGGGCTTTACGTCCTCAGGCTGAACATGCTCTTGGGGTTACACGTGTACAGACCCATTGGCTTCAGTAGGCTCTACGTGTCTGGGCGAGGAATGGAACAACTTGGTGCTGAACATATTTGACTGAACGTTAAATCATAATGTTCCTCACTAAATCACTATCAAAGCAGCACGGAAGCAGCTCAACGCCTTCTTATTAAGGGAGTCCGTAGCGTAGGTCTAAATAACAATGCATTCATGTTTCAAGGCCAAGACAGTCACCAACAGACATTGCCAAAGTCAAATGTGAAATGAGTGTGAAATAGATTCAGCACATAGCGGGGTTGAAAGGCGCTTGGGTTTCACTGGGAGAGCTTTCAGCACATCTCACTCAGCAAGATGCAGCAGCCTTCTTTTAACTAGGGATGAGCTCAAGCTGCAAAATTCAGATCCCGCCCCAAGTTTAAGAGGTTTTCAGCACTGGGGTTTCAGCCAGTTTGCAAAATTCCAATCCCCCACTCAGATGTTGGGTGCCCTCTCTTAAGGAACCATCTGTCTGAAGTGGAAGCAGGGGTTAACATGCAAAGGGCTCTCAGCTAATTTGTGCAGGAACAAGTCTATGCGCTTTGCAAATGGCATGTGCAATTACTGCTCAACAAATGCCAGAGCAGTTACTAATGAGGATCCAAGCCACCCAGTGACCCATTCTATATTTGAGGCTCACTCACTGACACGCACCCACCTCCTTTTCCTCTTGCGTGGCACTGGAGGACATTCAAGTGACCTTTGCCAATAATTTCCTTCTTTCCCATATTAAATAATTCTGCAAAGGCTAAACTAACAACTAGCAAAGGGTTAATTTGGTAAACGTTGACACAGGTAAGATGAGAGTTCACTGAAAAATTTCAAGAATTTTTTATTACCAGAAACTCGTCATAAAGTAAGTGTGGAATTAATTGTTTCTTGCCCCTCCAGCCACTTCTGCACTTAGCTCTAAACCAGCTATCAATGGGGCTACACGTGTGCTTGCAGCCAAATGGGCAAGTGTTTGCCAGACCAAGGTCTGTATGAAAGAGCAAGGATGGAGACAAGGTAAAACCAGCATCTTCCCCATGGCTGAACTCTGCCCAAAGGAAGAGTCCACTGCCTCCTGTTTTGCTCAGCAGAACAGGTGAGCATCATAGGTTCATCCACTTCTGCAAGTCTCACAATGATGAGTGTGTAACCTCAGCCTTCTGGTGCAATTTGGGGCACTAAGTCTTAGATTCCAAGGCCAGAAGGAACCAGTGTGATCTAATCTGATCTCCTGCATAACACAGGAAAATTGGTGAACTGAGCAAAGACTATCCTGGTATAGAGAAGTAGCTGCCACATCCTGCTTTCATTCCCTCATGGATGATCTGATTCAAAACCACTCTGGCCAAGTCCCAGGAAATCTAAAATAAAGTTCACTAGGTGTTTGCAAAAATAAAGCACTCTAATGATGGCATTTTTGGGTACCGGTGCATTAAACTAAAACAGGTAGCAGGCCTAGAGGGGAGCTGAGAATATACACAGCTCCCCCACAGCCAGCCTGCTGGGCAGGGCTAGAACAGCTCACGCTACGAATAGAAAATGGAATAGAAATTGTGATTGAAAGCACCTTTGTGAACCACGTGAGCCAAACCTGGAGTCACTCCAGACTGCCCTGCACCCACAGCAGACTGTTGATTTACAGCCCCGCCATCTTTCCTTTCCTTTCCTTTCTTTTCTTTCCCTTCCCTTCCCCCCAGTTTCAGGCTCCGAATCTCATCAGAGACGCAGACTGAGGCCCTCATTGCTCACATGGACTGGCTTCTCCTCTGTTCTGCTGAAGGAAAACAATGGTGCATCGGGTTCTAATTACCTTGATTTCTGACTCCCTGGCTGCTCAATCCCATTGGCATCATGTTTGCAGCAGGCCTGAGGCAGGCCCAGGGATGTTGGAACTTGATCCATTCCCAGCTCACCTCATCAGCTCATTGCTTCTCACAGCTGGTTTCAGAGGAGTAACTGATGGACGAGTCACAATTTTCACGGTCATTGTTCAGCCTGGCATCCCATATTCCTCCTCCCCAAACTCTTCCAGTCCTTGGAGGACTTGCCCCACTCCTGCTTCCCTTCCACTGAACTTCTTCTCCAGCAGGAGCTGTTGACAGCAAACTGTCCCCATGGTGCTGTATCAGCAAGGACTGCCTGTTTGATGGAGTAGCAAGAGCCCACCCAGTCCATACTGAAAGCATCCTGCCTGATGACTCAGGGCCCTAAGCGCTGATAGAAACGTCCCATCCAAACAGCTGGCCAGGCCCAAAGGGTTGATTCTGTAGCTGGGCTGGGAGAAGGTGGCACAAAACAATGAAATGGAAGTGACCAGATGCTCAAAGGAGATCAGCAGCTGCTCTTGGTCTCGCGTGGGGTAGGGGTAGAATTTCTCGCTGTTCCCAGTTGGTGCTGCTTGGTGCTCAGCTCTTCTGAAATTCTGGCCCTCCATGTGTGTGGCCATATTGTGCCCCACACCTGTGTGAAATCAAGGGGGACTGGCAGGTGTACAGAGTGCAGCAAAATAGCAAGATGCCAGCAGCTACCTAAAGTAATCTCAATGCATGGAGATGAAGGAATTAATCCATTACTGAGGCCAGTTTAGAGTTGCCTCCCTACAGCAAGAAGGCTGTCATGCCTGCTCTGACTACTGCAGGCAGGAGCACATGGCCAGGTGGGGGTCCCAGCACACTGAAGGGCATTTAGTAGCATGAGCCAGCTGAATCAATAGCAACAGACCCCTTTGTTTTCATAATGTTCTGAGTCAGCTAAAGCCGGGTTGAGCTTCTCATGCTGCAACGTGGGGCCCGGTGGCAGGTTTTATGTATTGTGTTACAATGGTGAGGATTCTGTCTACCCGATCTGGATTCAATCACAGAAAGGGCCAGCCCTTCTGGCACAGGGTATTGTTGGGAGTTCCCAGCGCTCTTCCTCCCACTCTCCGTTAGGAATTAAACATCTGTATTCAGAGCTGCTGCGTTGTTTTATGATCAGTGACCTTCCAGACAATCTGGCCTTGATTTGTCTTTACAAAGCCTTCCTTTATATCAGCCTCCCCCATCTGGTGTTAAAAGGTGTGTGACAAGAGCAAACTGTAGTAAGGGCTTCTGATTTTAGCATTTAGAACATCCCTGCTACTAAATAAATACATTTGAAATGGGTGTTTAGCCCATAAACAACAGAAATAGTTACTTGTATCTCAGAGATGGGCTACGCTGAGCAGAACTGTGGATTGTGAGGGTGTGATTTCCAACACACACTAATGTGTAGTGCATTACTTGGTCTGTGAACTACCGGCGATGCACTAAAGCTTCCCTAGTGCATTTTAATGTCTTGATGTTTTTGACAGCATTATTAAAGTGCCCTAGGGAACATCCCAGAGATTACAGAATATACTGTAATGATTAATAGATGTGGTCCATATACAAGGAATAGATATTAGACATTATTCATTACCAGGAGCTTAATTTTCCAAGATAAAAACTAGCAAAATTCTTTGATTAAAAACAACCCATAAAAATCTACGACTAAAACGAAAAGCCAATCTGCGGATCCTGACCCAAAAGGGAGTCACAAGCCTACTGTAGAGGTTAGGGGAACTGCTACCCTTTCCCGCAGTGGCACTCTTCAGAGCTGAGTGCCCAGCCAGCTTTCTAGCCACCCAGCTCTGAACACAGTGCCAAAGGAAAGGTGCTAATACACGACCCCTCCACACAGTCTGGAAACTCCTTTTGGGTCTGGCTTCTCAGTTTGAGAAACATTGTGTACTTTTGCACAAAAGATCACATTTCATAATCCAGGACACAAATTTCACGGCTGTCAATTTAGCAGACCCCATGAGTACGTGACCCTTTCAGTGAAATCTAGTTAATAGTTTGTATGTGTTTTTATTTCTTCACAAAATGTAAAAACTAAAGATTCCCTGTAAAAATGCAAATTCCGTGTTTTTCTGTGGCAAGCAGGTTTCTAGGACCACTGCTCATTACTGTACCTACAAAGAGAAAGAGCCCCAAAATTTCTAAAAATAACCCCTCCCCAAAATGAAATTAATAACCACACCAAACCAGAAGCCCTAGCTCTGCACTAAACAAAGGGCCTCTAACCCAGGCACTGATCTCAGGTATGCTGATGTAAATTCAGAATAACTCAACAGATATCCAGCTGTACCTGATATAGAATCTCACCTTGGCACCTGAGCAAAGAGTCCACTACCTCAACTGGAATGAGATGGGTGCAGAATTTGGCCCAGGGTTTTTGGTTCATGAGCTGATTAAAAACAAAACATCATACATTCAGGAGCAGGAAGCATTCCAAGGAAAATTGTCACAGTATTTTTCATAGCCAAACTCAGGAGCTTGGATCTGGACAGCTGAGGTTTGAAGACCAACCCGTTTTCTAAAGGCATGTTGGGCTAACTCTCTACCTATTGCCTCACTGAGAAGGAAGAACAAGTTTCAAGTGTTCAAAATGTCTAACTAGATCTGTGGCAAGTGCTGTCACATCTTGCTGTCAAGTGTCTCAGCAGTCCCCATCCACCACCGACTCATGAGTTTTGGGCAAGGAATGCAAAGTGCTGCAAGCAGCAAGTTCAAATAAAAGTCAGCAACTGGCAAAAAAGAAAAAAAAAGTTTAATACTCTTACGAAAAACTGACAATACTTATCTGGATGAGAATATAGCGAAATGCATTGGGTGAACTCTCCTACCAGCTGCTCAGCCCCCGAGGTTCCAATTGCAGCTGTACAAATCAAGATCCAGGCCTCCCCTCTGATGATGCACTCAGCGTGTGACACAAAGTAAACTCACTTGGGATACAGCACACAATTGCTGGGGAAGTCAGAGAATATAGGTTGCACTCTGTCCGCATTTCACTGCTGCCGGTGGGTTCAAACGTCTCAGCAGAACTGCAGGAGACAGATGTTGAAACCTGGATTAGAAAAACCCACTGCAAATTCAGGCCACTAAGGAGCCATTGGTCTGGCTGATAGACTCGCTCGTCCTGGAGTAAGGAAGATCTCTGTTCTTTTTATTTATGACCAATAATTACCTCTAAGCAATGCATTCCAGTCTTTTGTCAGCAGCAGCAGGGGGTACCGGAACCCAGTGCCTGAGGGTCTGTGACCCAGAAGTGGGTCCCCCCACCCCCAAAGTTTGAAAACCACTGTTAGATTGGAGGGGTGCAGAGCCAGGCATAAGGAGGTTCTGGGACTGCACTGGTGCTGGTGCTGCTCACCACTCACTCATCAGCAAAGATTTCTGCTACGATCCAAGGCTGGACAAAACACAAAGGGCCAAAAGCGTGCATGTTTTAGAAACCTTAATATTGTCGTTGTTGCCTCCTTTCTACTGGGTGTGTGGCAGGAGCTGGCTTTGAGGAGAGGGGAGTGACTAGCCCCATAAAAAAGACCCACATTGGGGGTGGCATGGAAAGCAACATCGATTCAGCTGCAGCGGGTGACGGGCATGTTCTAAGAACTCCTCCATCATGGATCCTCAACCAACACTCGCATGTCTGTCTGGCCAGATCTGCAAAGTGTTTTGATGGCATCAGCCGTGTCCCAGATCTTTGGCCTGTGCTGCTAGCAGGCAAGTCTGCCGTAATAGGGATCAGAGCGAGGGGCTGGGGGCAGGCAGATCTTAAGTCCTAGTCCCAGCCTCAGACTCGCTGGGGCACTGTGGATACCAAACAGAACGTCTCTCCCTCCGTCCTGTGTGTAACAGCACTTGTGGAAGTCAATGAGGTTTGGAAGGTGGCTCAGGATTACTCCTGAACTGACAAACTGCAGCAGTAGCCGCCTTCACGTTCACACGAGTGCCATGATGCCCTACCTTCCAGCGGTTCCCACACTCGTTACACACGACGAAGGTGGTCATGGGCTCATCAGAGCTGCGGGTCTGCACCTGGGGGAGCAAGACAAGAAGGGAAATGGACAGTAAGAACCCTGCTCGGAGAGATCCATGATGGGCTGTCATCAAATACCATCTGGGTTCATCAGAAACCAGCCTGAGAGCCAAGGGCAGAGGGCATGGCCAGTGCCGGGAAAAGGAGTCTACACTCCGACCGTCTAACCGGTCACTTTCACACTCTCCCTGGGCTCCTCCAAGTCATTCCATCCCCGCTGCTGAGGCTGGGCTGGAGAACCAACAGAAAACACTTGGATTTGTTAAGCAGCAAGTGCAGTGAGGTGAGATGGCCTTACGTCCCATCAGTCTGTCTCCACACTCATGGCTTGCAGCTCATCCTTACCACCTGGGCATCACAGCACTTGGAAACTGAGGGCCTCCACAAAACATGTCTGCAAACGGTCGGACCACAGCTACACTGCACACACAGCCAGTGCCTGTTGGAGGCACAGAAATTGTTTCTCGGCTGAGTTCGGCAGCATCGCCAGGCGGGCATTCAACCAGCCTTAGGCTGGATGAGAATCCACAGACTCTCCACAAGCACGCACTCCCCAGAGAGACACCATCATCACCCCTTCCACGCCCGCGGCTGAAGTGCATGATGAGCACTTTGGCTGGGTCTGCACCCGTCACTTTTTGGCTACGCCTGCTCCCTCGCATTGTCTCCAGCTGCCAGCAGGGATGATGGACGCTGTGAGGGAGATAAGGCAGAGGGATTTTTACCATTAAGTTGGGTGACTGCCCACAGCAGTGGTGGTAATAACCCCATTCTGCACTACATTAGTGTGCCCACCATGGCTATAGACAAGGCCTAAGGGCTCTGTCACATCTGGGGTCGGGTTCCTCCAAGGTGGGCATTTTCCTTCTGGCCACTGCAAAGCAGATAAGTCCCCAGGGGTGTTTAAGTGGGTCATACCTGCTGCCACAAAGACGGTCCATCTAACTGCTACCATCTCGCATAACAGCCTCTGAAAGTGATCAAGCTTTGACGCAGCAGGGCCTCAAAAGAGCTGGGGCTTCAGTTTTCATGGTTAAATCACCAGCCTGATGCAGTCTGTTCCTAAAGTGAAGCCTCACAAGCTGCACGGCGTGTGCTTTAACTCACAGTGGATCCATTTCCAGTCTAAAATCTGGAAAGAGTGCAACTCACAGGGGCCATACGAATGCTTGTAGTGCAGAGAAGTGCCTAAGGAAATCGTCTCATCCTCCCCGCACAGGTGTAGGAGGAAACCATAAAAAAGCACTCAAGCCATTCTGTTTTACAGGCTTGTCCTAACTTTGGTCTTACAGTCCGCCAGGGCCACATGCTGTCCCAGCTGCCTACAAATTACCAATCTGTTTTATATTTAGCCCTTTGGGGAATTGTGCTAATTATCCCTGGATGTGACCATGGCTTCTGATTCCACAGACTTGCCAGACACAGGAACTTTGCTAAACGCCAGAAACCAGACTGCCAAAGCATTTAGGTGAAACTTGGTGCCAAAATGCATGTCAAACTACCACAACTCCTGGCCCCTGTCAGGTCACAGTACATATTCTCGGTAATTAAGGTGGTCTGCATATATAATTACCCAATTTGCAATCATGGTAACTACCCAGGCAAATTAAATCAGTGCATTTTGAAAATACTGTGTGGATCTAAACGACTCTGAAAAACCTGGCCCTGTGTAACTGATCAGCTCTCAATGCTTCCACCATAGCCTGTGCATCCTGGAGAAACCCTGTTTTCACTGCAAAGTTATTAAATCTACAGGCAGAGCGATCCTCTCTGCAGTCACCAGCAACTTTCCAAGTTGGCATTTGAATTGGACACATACGGTCAGTCTGACCCAGCACCACTGCTGTGTGCTGGCCCAGTGTCTGGCTCTTTGGTGCATTTAACCCCACTGAATCTGAATGGGGCTAGCCATCATTTCTGGCTCTGGGACTCTAGGGCACCCTCTAACCTTTACTTGCCACCTAGGACTAGGCAGTCCAGCCACCCTAAACCCTCAAACTACAGCCTCAGAGTTCCTGAGTGCCCCCAGTCGCTTACTCATGCTACCCCATAAATGCACATAGCTGTGGGGATTTTGGCTCCTCATTTATCCTCTTCAGGGACAGCACAGCAGAAAGCAAAGCAACACAGGCTTAGTAAAGAGACTTCCTAACTGGGCCCTTCGCTCTCAAAAACCATTACAGGCTCCAGCTCTTTGTACATAACAAGAATCCAGAGATGCTCCCACATGTCTGCTCTCACCCTTTCTGGGAGTCAGAAATTTTTCAAGCTGGGCAGAATCCTCTCTGCTCCCTCCTTCCTATCAGCCCTTCAGCCTCCATGGCCAGAAAAGCACCCTCCAGCCCACTTAAATACAGTCTCTCTCCTTTGCCACACGTGCAAGCTGAAAAGCTGCAGATCCACCAGCCACAAGGGCACCCCTGGGGAGAAACTCCTCCATTCCTTGGGACCAAGCCAGCAGCTGACACAATCAAAGACTGCTCTGTGAGGACTCCAGCTCGGAGACGGTCCTTCAGTGAAAAGTCATGCATGCTTCCTGGGCAGGGCACCTATCTGGGATGCTTTACTGTGATCTTAGGCGAAGAGAGCCATGGCAACAGAGGACCTCATACCAAATGGAGCTCCTCGTTTGATACAGACACATCCGCCACCGTCACAGCTTGAACAGAACGAGGTATGTGGGCAGCTAGTTATTAACCTGCAATGATTCATCTCAGAACATGCTGAATAGCAGAGCAGCCTAAGTGCAGTAAGTGCTCAATGGCTGCTCTCCTCGTCCGCTTTGGTATCTCGGAGTTAATTAAGGGCTTATCACATTAGGAATACAGAAATCAAGGCCACCGAGCAAACCCCACACAAATGAATGAGGATGTAGGAATGAAGGGTACTGAGAATGCTACAGATTCAAAATTAAAGGTCACAAAATGGGCTAATGAACTGGAGGAAAAAAAACTGCTGAATTTTTCCCTTTTTAGGGCCTGATCCAAAGATTATTTCAGCGTGGGTGAGAATTTTCCATTTGTTTCAAGAGGCTTTGGAACAAACTCTTAGAACCTGTTAGGAAACAAGTTATCACATATAACAGAATAGGTATAAAGGGAGGTAGCAAAACTCATCAAAATTTGACCTTTTCTCAACACTAAAATATATGGCTTTTTCTGTTTTAAAATGTTCTTTTCATTGTCAAAAAAATTATTCACTATCGAAAAGCCTTCTAACCCCTATCCACTCTTACAGATGGGACCACAACAGTCTTACAACCCCATCTATATTCTAGCTCAGGGGTAGGTAACCGCTGGCATGTGTGCCAAAAGTGGCACCTGAGCCCATCCTGAGTGCCACCCTCTACAGTACCACAGAAATTGCCACTCCTGCCACCAAAAGCCACTCTGGGCGGCTTTCTTTGGGTGCATCTGGGACACAAGGAGTCCCCCCATGCTGATGCCTTCATGTGACACAGAAAAAAGCTGCCCGGAGTGGCTACTATCTGTTGTGTGATGCTCCCCAAAGGAGCCACTCCAGGCAACTTCTTTCTGAACCATGCCTGGGAAACCCTGAAAGGAGCCGCTTCTTTTCGTGGCATGCCTTGGGAGCCCTGTCCCCAGACACACTGCCAAGATGAGCCACTCTGGGTGACTTCTTTCCATGGCATGCCTGGAAAGCACTCCCACTCCAGATGTGACCACTGCTAAATTTTCAGGCAGCCACAACATTTTTTCAGCAGAGGGGGCTGCCGGCACCAGCTCAGGGTTGGGGAGGAAGGACCGGCACGGGGGTTGGCAAAGGTTGCCAATCCCTGTTCTAGCCAGTTCCTAGGTTTACAGAAAGACTGGCACAAAGGCACTGTGCTTTGAGATCCTTGTACGGAAGGTTCTCTGGAAGGAAAAAAGATTGTCGTCGTCAGAAAAACACCCAGCCTAATTTAAAATCTAGCTCCAGTATGTTGGCCCTCTCATTTGGAAATGATTTCTTTCTTTTTCTCTATCTACAAGAAGGAAATGTAAAAATTTGACAAGATCCCCCTAAGAAAATGCATTTTGGAGACATTCCCTCAACACCTGCCCTGTTCTAAAATCCACTTTTCTCTCCTTTGATCTGTTTCTGCCAAATTTTTCAACAGAAAGGAAAAACTGGAACTGGCAATGTTTCCATTCAAAGTGCCAACATGCAAGTCACCTGCTATTCCCATGGCTAAAGAATTTGAGCCAAACCAATCTGGTACACATAAGCCAATGTACTTTTGGAAGCAGAGGCTCAGGGCCAGATTTTTAGAAGTTACAAGGTGTGCAACCACTCAAGCAAAATCCTTGCTCAATCTGTTGCCTCGCCTGCATGTCTACCATTCATGCACCTCCATGTGCAAACGAGCCTCACTAAGTACCCACACACAGAGCTGGCACGTGCACAAGTTAGCAAAAGTGGATGCATGACTGAAAGTGCATTTATCTCCAGAAATCTGAAGGGTGCTGACAGCTGTCCATCAAGAGATGATATGAATTCCCTCTTTCTCTTCAGATCTCTGCCTTGCTTATTCCTTGTCACAGTCCCTCTCTCATTCATGGTTTCATTTTAAATCAGGCTGGGACTTTTCCAGCGCTGGGTCCAGCCCCTGGCCTCTGTCAGATCTTACTTTAGCACTGTTGAGTACCTCTGGCCTGTGACATCAGGGTGCATGTCTAAGCTTCTGCAGCCTCTTTTCGCTCCACCATGTGTCAGAGTTGTCTTTCGCCAGGGCTTCCCACATCTCTCAGTTCCTCCCACCCTCTCCCTTAAGCCTCAGACTGTGTCTCCTGGCCTGTACAGCAGGCAACTTCACTCTTCCAGAGATTCTAGGGCCAAACCCATGCAAGTGCAGCACCAGTGCGGACGCGGCTATACAGGGACAGGGTCATGTAAAGCTATGAAGTGTGGACACTCACAGGTGACTAGCAACCATGGACCCCATGCCCATAGCCCAGATCCAAGTACACTCATACTTTCAGAGTCACCTGCTGGATGGATGCTATTGCAGTGGACTCAACTCTTCAACCACTTGTAAATAACACACCCAGCAGAATCCAACTTTGGGTGTGCAGAGGTGCTCTCTACTGTCCTCCCTTGGCTGACTGAAGGAGTGGTCTGGACAGGAGTCCAGAAGCAGCTGCTGTTTGCACTCATTGTCACACGGAAGACCTTTGGGGAGGTGGAGAAAGGGTATTGCCCCACTCTAGTCTAGCTGAAAATTCAGTGTGGTTCTAGGTAAGCTCTGGAACAGAGTCCAAGGGGTTACAATGGTCCAGGAAAGACACCACAAGGCCCATCTCTTACATCCATAGGAGTCCTTGGGACGTCACCCCCTTTTCCTTCACTGTATTAAGCCAGAAGGAAAACCCCCTTCAGCCGTACTCCAATTTTTTACCCTCTGCTCTAGTGAGTCTGTAGTGAAGACAGCACCCAAGGTCCTGGCCTGGTTTCAAAGCGCCTCTGACATGCATCTCCACACACATTGGTGTGTCCCAAACCCTTATACACTTGAGCAAGTTACCCTCCCTGAGTGCAAAAATGTGTGGGCGTGCACAAGCAGCAGGGGGCAGGACAAAGTGTTTTGGTCACATTCTAGCCCTTATTGCAAAAACTGAGCTCCCTGGCAGTCCTGAGACCGGCAGGATTTGTGCCATCTGAAATGGCTCAACCACATAACGTGCCAAGGGCCTTTGGGAACCTACTGAATATCACCAGCTTCCACTGGTTTTACTGGCGTGGAGATGGCTCAGAACCTTGCAGGGTGGTGATGGCAAATCCCTGGTGGGACTCTGGAGAGCTAACCTGAGTGTACGTGCAGTTCTTCTTCTTGCACTTCCCACAGGTGAAGAGGTCCGTCTGGGTCCCTCCTGTCCTAGCTATCTGATGCTCCCGGATGGCTTCCTTTGTCATCGCTTTCCTGATCTCCTTCAGCTCATTACTGGCCATTTCCTTTCAGGAAAGAAACAAAGACCCATCAGCCCAGCAGCCATTGTTGCTGGTCCTACTGCAGCAGAGTGACAAATGGAGAATACAGGCCACAGGACTGGGACAGAAAATGAGATACAGAACCTCCCAACTCGAGCCTCCTGCTCAAATCCAGCCAACGTCACCAAAGGGAAGTGACTGGAGGCAAAGTCTAGCTCCAAAGCTCACATCACAAAGCCCACCCCTACCTGGTCCTATCGTGTGGGATTTCAGCCAAGAGGCTGAGTACAGAACTGTCCGTTTAAATGTACAGGTGCTTTTCCCAGCCAGCCTGGAGACTCACTGCGGGGAAGCTCATGTTCCTGTATGAGCTTTGTGGACACACAGAGAACTTCAGTCTCCAAATGCCTTCAAGGAACTAAAAAGATCCCTGTTCCACCTATGGTTGAGCTTGAAATGCGCATGGGTGGCTGCTGCTGATCTGAACCTTAACAGAGCTGCCATCCTGAGAGCAACCCAGCTACCAGCTTGACATTAGTCTCCCTTAAGAATAATGCTTAGGAAGGTTTCTCTGCTTTCCTCCTACCTCTGAAGTCATCACTGCAATCTGCTCTGGGGTGATTGCTCCACACAACACGTTCTTCCTCAGCTCAGGGTTTTTGGAGTCCTTCAGGTTGGAGATGCGGCTCCTCACACGGTTTTTGTACTTCATGTCTGTGTTCTTGACATCTTGGTATATATGTACGGGGGTGGTTAAGGAGCTACAAGGGGAATAATGAGCCCTGCCACCTACCATTGCTCTGATCTGAGGAGCTCAAAGCACTTTCCAAACATTAAGGAGTTCTGTATCTCAGTCCTCTATGAAATAGAGGGAGCACTGCAGCCAGGGAACAAGTGACACAGAGGTTAAAATGACAGGTCCAGAGTCGTGCAGCAGGTCAGTAGCAGGGCTGTGAGTAGATGCCTGGAATTCGGCTACCCAGGCCCACCTGCTGCCCTCCCCTCGCCCTCCACTTGTCACACTGGCAGCTCTATCTCAGTGGTTCTCAACTTTTTGCGGGTCACAACATGCTTTGTGGTGATCCTACAGGACACACGTCCACCCCCACTCCAGGCTGAATCCAGCCACGTCCCTGGCTCTCCGCAATACGCTCACTGCTGTGTGATGACACGGTAATGTGTCCAAACACAACAGTTGAGAAACACTGCCTGAAACAGGCTACTTGACGCCAACTGCTACATCCAGCCAGGTCCCTGCCCTACGGGCTAGTGGCAATGAAGGTCCTCAAGAAGGTAAGGATGGGGGTTTGTTGCCCAGGAGGATGGGGAAATAAGGGCAGTGTAAACCGACAGCCACTCTGACCCTGCAGGGAGTAGTCACTTCTGAGTTGACAACGAATCCGTCACGGGCCTTGCCTTTAAGTTACAGCTCTGTTAATCAAGAATGACACCACAGCCCAGCCCAGAGCCCTGGCAGGCCAGACCTTTGCACAAACATTTAAGCCATTCGCCTCTATCTTCCTCCTAGCTTGTTAACGTCACCCCCTGTGGGTGCTGCTCAGGGAGCCCTCCATCTCACAAGGATATATTCTTCAATCTGGGCAGAGAGATGTTCGCAGTCAGCACCGATGGCAACGTAGTCATCTGTAAATGAACAATGAACACAATTACCAATCATTTCCAAACAGCCACAGAAGCCCTAAAGCTTGATCTTTTGGGGACCCGGGGGCCAACGCCCAGCTATCTACCTCACTTGATCCCACATGCCCACTCTCACAGGCAGCGCCAGGCCTTTGCCGTATGCACCTCTGGACACATTTTAAAACACAATGATAAAAAGCTGATTTCCACCCTCTGCTGCTCCACTGACTCTGATAGGGCTGTCTGGAGCTAAAGCAATGCAGACCTGTGTTTGCCAGTAACCAACACAAGACTGGTAACTTACAGCTGGCTAAATATCTGTATGTAGGGCCTGGTTCTGATCTCACACTGGTGTACGCAGGCTGTAACTCCACTCCGATCAATGGCATTACAAGACCATTTAAACAGGCAGCATCAGAATCAAGCCCTCATTTTACTTATGCTTGGCCAAATCCCTTGCAACTCCCTCCACCCACGCCCTGCTTGCTGTAATGAGAGTCAATAGCTGGGGAACCACCTGGATCATGTAAGGAGAAACCTGAGTGATGGACTGTCTATTTGGAGCCTAGATCTGGCAAATGACTGATGAGCAGGAAGGGGGTGGACAGCCACAGTCTGGGATTCCTTAAAGCAGACAGGGGATGGGGTGAGGCAGAGATACAGTGCACTTGTAATTAACACTGTCTGGCAGAGCAGATGATTTAAGAACGATTTAAATAATGTTTTGTGACGTGTGCATTTCCCCATCTGTCTCTGATATTCCATCACTTCCAGTTAATACTAAACCTCAGCCATGCATAGACTTGCATTTTCAAAGGTGGCCTCTAATTTTGGTCATCTCATTTTTTAAGGGCCTAACTTGCGATGCTTAGGGACTGATTTTCAGAGAGGCTGAGCACCCAGAGCTCCTACTGCCTTCAACTGGGGCAGCATGTGTGTAACTGAGGGACAACTTGCACCCCAAGTCCTTACTGATGAATGACCCTAAAGGGCTTCTGTTCTAACAGCCGAGTTCCCTGAAACCATGTCCTACCTGCAAGACATTACCAGAAGAAGTGTGGTTACACCAATCCAGTGTGCTGCCTTTCAGGTTCACTTTCTCCCAAAGGGGAGATGGGGATGTCAGCTGAGTTTTAAAGCAATCAGATATGACTGGGCAATGCAGAGCATACCCAATGCCTATGGGACCTCTGTGGCTTGAAGTCAAACTTCTGGTGGGCCCAGCAGAATACTCCTAGCAGATGTGTCATGTAGAAGTTGGACACCTCTCCTCTAACCCTTCTGTGGCAAGAGAGGTCACTCCCCAGATCCCCTGGGTGAAATAAAGTTTAGCCAAAGGATTGAGGCCCATCAGCCTCTTGTTTGTGCACAGAATTCCTCCCTAACACAGCACTGACTTCACCACACAGGTGCTTTTGACAGCAAGTAGAAATGCATAGCAAAGGGACCACTGTGAGAGTTTGTAGCCAGGCCAACAGAGCACGCTGCCCCACGCGAAGGCACCCGCTTACTCACTGTCAGTCTGTAGTGCAGCTGTCAGCATTTCTCTGCATTTATTGCGAACAGCATCGCAGGTGACGGGCACCGGCGGAAAGGTGGTGATTTTTGGTGTGGTCGGCGTCTTCGGTGGCTCCTGCCTTTTGTTGGTGCTAAAAGAGAAACTTCACCTGTCAGACTGAGTCAGTTCAGGTCACTGAGTAGCGTGGGTTTCAGCAGCAATGCGGTCAAGTATCTGTTAATTACGATGTAAAACCAATCACAAAAAAGTACAGCAAAGGCCCTTGCCAACAGCTGTCCCCCAAATTCATACAAATCACAATATGCCAATCAATACTGCTGGCCTAGATACAATACAGAGCTCCCAGGAGCTGGAGCGGCTCTACACACATGTGGATGCTGACATGTCCTTATAACCTATTGATGAATATTAATATGATTCTGCCTATGCAAACTGATTTATTCCACTGAACAAAAGAAAACAGTCACTCCTTGGTGGCCAATGAGAAAGCCTATATAAAGCTACTGAACTCTGCCAATACTCCACGTTTGGGTTTTGATTTTCTGTTATCTGTCAGCATGGGGGTTTCAGGAGCTTGGTTTTGGTAGTCTGGCGCACAGCCCTGTGGGATTTCACCACTTCAAGGATGAACTCCCTTGAATGTGGAACCTCCTGGAATGACATCCGGAGATCTGAAGAAGAGCTCTATACAGCTCTGAACTTGCCCCTTTGACCAAGAGAAGCTGGTCCGATAAATGATAAGATCACACCCACTCTGTCCCTATACTAGACAACCAGCACTGAAGCACACAGTAAATCCACTTCTTCAAAGGACTGCCTTATAGAGATGGTGCTCTGTATGGAGTAAAATGATCCCAGGTCACCCCTCCATCAACACAACACGGAGGTGACTTAAAGCTTTCTTTCTCCTGTCCTGCCCCAACCTAGCTTGACCCAAGAATCCAGCCCCAGAACCTGGCCTTTCCCATTTAAAATCAATTCTGCTGCCCTTACTCAGGCAAAACTCCCAGTGAAGTCGCTGCCAATTAGCCACAATGGTTGTAATTTCGGTCTCAGGGATCACCCAACTCTTTTCACATAGGCCACTTTTGTGAGGAGATCACAATTAGTTTTCCTCCTGGGGTGAATTATGTTAGAACTGGGGTAGGGCCATGGCACCTGGGTTAGGATTGCAGGAGCAGGGTCATTATTTGTATTCATGGAGTCATTTTGTTGTTTAATTTGCTTGGTGAAAGAAAGAAAGAAAGAAAGAAAGAAAGAAAGACTTTATTTGAAGTACAACACACACCACAACATGCATTGCAAAGCTCTGAAATGAGCTTTTAGAATAGCCAGTCAAATAAAATAGTTTGTTCAAATAAACATTGTGTTCTGCTCTCCACATTCTTAAAATGGAACAAGATCAAGGATGGTCCGTTCTGTACCATGAGCCCCCCCCCACATGTGAAATACTAAAGTCATGAATGTCCAGCCATTCTAGTGATGCGTCCCATCATGTCCCAGTACTTTATAGTTTTATGCATCGCTCCACCCAAATTCTGCCCTTATTCACCCCTTCAAAATGCAATAAATATAAACATCACCCCTCTTCCCCCACCCCCATAAATCTGCTATTTGTTTAATGAGTCAGATGATCTTACTCCACTTCCTACGTTACCACATAAGAAACAACTCCACTAACTAGCCTCCTGGGAGACAGTTTCATCAGAAAGGCCCATAACCAAACAGCCATGGAGACGCATACCCCCAGAGGCAGTTTTTCAAGCTCAAGATTGAGGCATATGGGCAGGGTAAAAGAGGATGCTTTTTCAGTTACTGACTATACTGTAGCTGCTCAAGAGATTGATCTATTTAATCTCCAGGGCTGTCAGGCCTACCAGAGGTATGGTCCCCTGAACAAAACACGGCATGGAAAACAAGGCTCTTCCCTGAGTCACGTGGTTGAAATTCAAACCTCTAGAGTGGAATGCAGGCCAGCTTGGAAGCTCAGATCAAGGCCTTTTACACCATGTCTTCACCGTGATGGGGCTGCATATAGGACCTCTGGGGAGAAGGGACGCAACAGATCCTCTGTGCCCCCTACAAACTGCAAAGGCAGGCCAGCTCGAAGAACAATTGGAGTAGGCCAGGGAAGAACCAACCAGCTCCATGACTCTGCTGACCCCAAAACCCACATGTGGGGATTCATCCTTCAATGTTGCCATCTCCCTCCCTGAGACAGAGGGATCTGAATTCTGCGCCTCCAGCCCCCACATTCAGTTCCCTGCTACTTCAGTTTTAAATGGGACAAGGTGAATTGCACCCACAACATGGCATGCTTCTTAGCAATTCCCTTTTTGTGAGGGTTTTTTTCAGCGATGATTAGACAAAGACATTCTCTATTCATGACCGCTCAAGAGGCTGGTGCTATCCCATAGTATGAGCCTAAGATGTGGGCTTATGAAATAGCTCTTCCTCTCTGTCACATGGCAAGTTTATCTCAGCATGATTTGAATCTCTCGAGTTTCTGTGTAAAGTCTCATCTGTTTAAGACAGCGACTTCTGTTACTAAAACAGTTCAAACAAGTCACAGGGATTTGTGTTGAAATACAGCTGAAAACACCTGTGGAGAAGTAATAATGTGAGAAACAGCGAGTGAGAGTGACAGAGACCTCAACTTAGTCCAGTCTGTAGCATTAAGTGACAATCACAACTGGCCATACATCCAAAGCATCCTGCCCCTGACCATTTCATTTAAGCATACTGACCATGAAACACACCCAGTCTCCTAAACTGGAGGAGTGGGGAGCGAGAATTAACATGCTAATTGAGTGTGCAGGAGATTGTAAAGCCCGCATTGTGCAGGTCAGACTAAACCTAAATAGTCATATTGGTCATTTCTGACCTTAAAAATCTCTGAATCTGTGAGAAGCTGCACCTGTACACAGTAAATCAGTCATTTGCATGCCAGATTGCACATGGATTTTCTAAAATCAGGCTCCCTTGTGTTCACTGTTTATATTTTCAGCTGGTTTGACAGCCCTGGAGACTGAAGTCCCTGTGTATTCCCCAAGCAGGTACAGCCCAGTGACAATGCCTGCTTCCCAAGTAACATAGTTCAACCCTGAAGTGGGAAGGATTCATCTGAGAGGGCAGATGAGTGTCCATGTCTTCTCAGGCTTAGTCCTCACCCATGGAGCTGCTAACAAGAATGTGTGGGATGTGCACAAACCCTACTAGAAACAGCCTAGAAACACCTCAACACTCTTTCTGGGCCACTTAACAAAAGCAGGTAATATTTTCAGTTCCTCCTGACCTAGGCTGAATGTAAATGAATGACCTGTAGGTAAGAGCCTCCATTATTCATTATAATACCTGAAAAGAGAAGGTGGTTTGACTCTAGTTCCAGACATCCCCATCTCAAGTTTAAAAACTTTACCACACATGGCTTCGCACTGGCACAGCAGTGTAGCCAAGGATGAAATGGGAATGGACGCTGAACTACCTGGTGAGACGCTGTCTCCAGAGCAATCTTATAAAGGTTAGGGCACATTATCACACAGGGAACTTGAGTCAAGGGTGCTTGTTGAGAGTTGAACAAAAGACTTAATAGACTTGGAGGATCCAAGAAAAAAAACAAGGAGTCATTTGGCACTAAATCTGTTAAAGAATAACAGATTTAGTGCCAAATGACTCCTTGGTTTTTTTGCTGGACTAGACTAACACGGCTATCCCTTTGGAATTTGAGCATCCAAGACCTAACTTGCACTGAAATCAAGCAGAAGCACATACCCTGATACTTCTGAGGATCTTTGTCTCAATTATTACTAAATTCTACTTCGCAGTACTGGTTATCTGCATAGTTCCCAAGCCCAGATTTTCAAAGACAGCCAAATGCCTAAAGATGCAGCATGTACAGGCCTTATCTCCCACTGCATTCTTTCACCAGGAACCAGGTACACAATTGGGCACTTTGGCAAAATCCAGCAGGGGCTCATCTGCATCTTTGGGTGCCAAACACATCTTTGTAGATCTATTCCAAAGACTTAAATTTTCATAAAAATAGGCCCTGCAGACCCCATTCACCCATGCAATTACTACATGTGCCTAAGGGCACAAGTAACCACTTGGATGTACAATTGCAAATTTGTGTATAAACACTTTGCTGAAAACATAGGCTAAATGTAGACTAAGTAACTAGGGTCACTAAGCTGAGTGCATGTAACGACATGAGCAAGAGATGCTGCAAATGTTGGTTTGACAGTGAACAGCTTCTGTTTCAAACGGCACAAGTTCCACCAATCTGCGGCACCTACAAATCTGCCTCATCGTACAGACCACACATACATGGCTGAACGTATATTTCCGTGGAGCACCTGGGACTCTGCAAAGCTTCTAAAACTGTCATGATGAAACTACTGCATTTGCTGCATGACATTTACAAGCCCCTTGTCTCAGCTTGACAAATATCAAGCCACAAGAAGATATCCCAAAGCAAAATCTCCATTCAAGGACTCCCTTCCCCTCTTCCATTAACTGCCCCATCTGTGCTAATTAAACATCTTTAAAAAGGACTAAGGTAAGCCCTTATATGCTTTAAAGAGCTAAAGTGTCAACCCTGGATGCTGAATGTTTAGATTCCCAAATCAATATTTAGGGAGCAAAATAAAAGTGGCCTGAGCTTTGAAAGGTGGTCAGTACCTGTTGATTTCAGTAAGATCTGTACGTATGATTTCTCTCGGCTACAGAGCGCACAAGTAATTGCACATATGCAAATGGTGCCCAAAGCAAACTGATCCTTTTAAATGGACAAAGAAAAACTCAACCAGGGAAATGTGCAAAGCTCACTGTACCTGCCAGTTACAGAAGTGTGTGGCTTTGGAAGAGTTCAGTGGCTGAGGAAGCCACGCTCCTCCAAAGCTGTGGAAAACTCATTTGTGCAGCACCAGGGAGAATTTGCTATTCTGCCCCACAACCCTCATTAGGTGTGTGTCTAAGTTAGGCTCCACCTCAGGAACAGAAGTCATCTGGACCTGCCCCAGGAAGGTTCCTTATAGCTCAAAGTAACCCCAAAACCCTTTGGAGCCACAGCCTGACTGTGCAGTAGAAGAGGTAACTAAGGCACTGACAGCAGGCTCTAATCTAACAGACTTTCAGGGAAGCAGAAGCTTTTTCTTTCCTGCAATTTAAAACCACAGCAAGCCCAGAAAAACGGCCTCAGCTGACTGCTCTGGAATCAAATAAAACAGGTTTCCCAGAAGCCCAGGCCATGGTTACAAAGTCTGTGTAAGAAGAAGGGTTTTTGTCATTACAACAGTAGAGAAATGAGAACCCTCACACACAAGACAGGGCAGTTTCACTTCAGGAAACCCTGGGGGTTCACGCTGCTCCTGTGGAACTTCAGACTATAAGCCTGCATATTTTCCCCCAGAGAAGAAGAGGGAAAAAAAGGCCTCTGCCTTACAAAAGAAGTGATCCAAGAACAAAAGGGCAATAGGTATTATAGCCAGATGAACTAGAACCTGGATTGCAGGGGAAAGGAAATTGCCATAAAAGCAGTATATCAACAGCCAACAAACCCAAACTCTCAAAAAGTGGTCTGATGAGAGTCTTGGCAAAAAGAAATCTCAGTGCTGCCAGAGGTGAAGACAAACTATATGCAACCTATTAAAAAGTACTGCAGTAATCATCCAAAATACCACACCACACAGCAGAGAGACAGAGTGCTTCGAACTGCAATAAAATTGTACCCTTCGGGTCCATGTCATAAGGGATTCCACACGCTAGTCCATCACAAAACTCACTCACTAACCAGCACAAGTGCCACCCCCTCACTTTGGATGGCTCATTTCACTTTAGTTACAACTGTACTAATGTTCATTCCCCAACCTTTGCAAAAGAAATTCCACATCTGCACCACAGGAATCCAGAAAAGTTATGGGCCACAGGTATCCCAAATTTCTTCACTGACACAAGGGAAAAGGCTCAGCCAAAATCTGTCCAAGTACATGGCTGAAGCGAGTATGTTTCAACGCTGGCTGACCTCTCCACTGCTTCGACAGCAGTTTCATCAAACCAGTGTAGTGGCAGACTCATTGCCCATAGATCAGCCATACCACCTGCGCCTGCCCTTCAGGGAGAGATATCGGGGCAATTCTCAGCCAACAAGCTCTCTGGATTTTTCAGGGCAGATTGGGAGTCTCTTTCGTACCAGGAGAGGAACATATGGTGTCTGCTCTGTTACAGGACTGACAACAGGCTGAGATAGGAGCTAAATACCTCTACTGACTAACTGCTCTGCCTGTTTTCCTCTCTGTAAAATGGAGAAGGCATTTCTACCTGGGTGGTGGAGGTTTAATGGCTGCAACACACTTTTAAAGGAAAACAAATAGTAACCACAGTGTCTCTTACAGCCTTACCAATGAAGGCTGAACAATGACCTTGGAGGGACTGATGGATAATCCATTGGTCCTTGGTTGCTGAAGTAGGGGGTAGCCCCATATTTCTGACTCCGTGACCACAGTTGCTGTGTTATTGGGGCTGTATCCACGCCAGGCCACCTCCTCCAAACCATACATGTCCTAAAAGTCTGGGTTTGTTCTACTCACACAATCCTCACCTTGTTCACTCGAGGCATTTTTGGGCTAGCTGAGGCAATTGGGGCAAAATCCTCTTACTTTAGAATCAGAAGAATATCCTGAGGAAAATCTACTGGAGGCTAAGCCAGAGGTTTCTTTGAGGTGTTATTTTCTGACTCTAATATACCTTCAGCCTAACATAAACCCCATAAGTTTCCCCTCTGACAACACCAATTAACTAAGTTTCCCCAGTTTTTTATATGGCTGGCAAGTATCCTCCATTTACAGACTGACAAATGAGGTAAGACTTGAAGACATTTGCCCAAAGGCACAGAAGGAACTGGTGTCAGAAGCAGGATTTAGAAGCCAGGCACTCCTGGCTCCCACTTTTGTTCTCACACGATCCTTCTCCTGTCTTACACAAGAACACCTTGCACTAAAAATACCTGACGCTCTGCCACTTCCACATCAGTTTAATCCCAGGCTTTATAAGATGCCAAGGGAAAATTTTGGCTCGGAGATTCCATTAGTGTTATTTGTAGAATTAGCACCTGGGGTCTAGTCAGGCCCAGCATCTCATTGTGCGAGACACTCTACAAATGAAGAGCAAAAGATGGTCCCTGCTCAGATTTTAAACTGCACCATGGCTGGGCTTACAGCGTCAAAGACAGAGGGATCCATTGTTGCTAAAAACACTGCAATGCACATGCTAAATCACATTCTTTTGGTGCGTTGAATTCAACTTTACACACAAATGGAGGCTGATTTTCACATAGCAAATTAAACTGCTGTAGCTCATCCACATCAGTAACTTTCCCTGGACCAGCCCTACACAAAGTTGCAGGGGTTTGAAAACAGCTAAGCCACAGCAGCAGTCATATGACTGTTCCAAAACAAAAAGGAAACGCACAGTAAAGAGGCTTGTCTGAATGGAACTGATTGACTGGTGCATGCAGGGACAGCCTTTAATGAGCATGGGAAAACTTGCAAGCCAGAGACAAATACAGACATTAGAGTTATCAATAAACAGAAACTAGAATGGGGCTCTTAGCCAGGCTGTTCACTGATGGAACCCCATGCTCCAGGTGTCCCTACATTTCTGACTGCCAGAAGTTGGAAGTGGATGGCCAGGGATGAAGTGGGGGTAGGGGGAAATCACTTCAAACTGCCCTGTTTTGTTCAGTTTCTCTGAATCATCTGGCACAAGCCACTGCTGGAAATCAGGATATTGGGCAAGACGGACCATTGGTCCAGCCTAGGTAGCCATTTTATGTTCTTAGTTGTAATCCTTGGGAAACTGACTAATCTACAGGTTTTTTTATACCTCAGGAAATGGCCAGGTTCCTGGAGTCTGTGGGGGATTCTGGGGGGGAACTGTGGCTGAAAGGAAGGATTAGCTTCTTGCTTCCAAGAGGCACAAATGGGACCTCTAGTGAAGCTGGTCCCAACCAATAAATCTCCCTGCCCTCCACCCATACCCCACTTCCACTTGCTAGCTGCTCTGACCACATGTGCCAGATAGGGAACCCCTGGGAAGCACACTCTCCATGAGAAGGAACGAGCCAGTAGTAAGCTAGCTAGGTGTGTGGGCATTGCAACCTACTGCCAGATTCTTCCACCATCTGAGAAGGGGAGATCATTGTGCAGGGAGGAGAGGCTCCTCCAAGGAGCATCTGGGAATACTTCACTCCTAAGCATCAGCTTAGAGTGCTAAGGCTGAACATAACTGTAGCCCCTCCAAGAGTTTCCAACAAGCAAGGAAAAATATAAAAATGCAACACAAAAAAAGACCAAAACCCAAAAGAATGTTTTATTAACAGAGAAAGAAACCGACATGAAACAGAGGGGAACGGAAACATGTGAAGCTGAAATCAATCATGCATAAAAGAAAGCAAAAAAAAACCTCACTGAAGCCGCTGTATTTTGTAGATGTTTATTCTTCCATTACAGTTATAGTTTCTCTTTATTTTAGACCACCACACAGACCTTCAGGCAGCCTGTCGCCTTCCCTGGAGAGGCTGGACTCCTGGCAGGTCCAGCCAGAAGGAGGCATTGGAGCAGGCTAATAGCATAGCCCAACTGACACATTAAAGATCAAATATTGACACAGAAAAGGGAGTGACAGAAAACCATGTACAACAGTGTCATCTTTGGCTATAGGGAAGCATTACCTTTGGTCTCGCGAGTCACTGGTCTCCTTTGAGGAGGATGCTGACAGGGATGAATTCTTCTTCTTCTCCTCACTTTTGTCCTCTGAAGCATCTGCACCCAGTGAGAGGAGGGAAAAAACAAACACTTAGAAGGTCCAAGGCTGGTCTCCACAGCACAATCCTGAGTACACTAAGCAGAGCACAAAGAATGGTTAAGAGTCTGGACATTTGGTCTGAGGAAAGTTCCTAGCCCCAGAGGAGCAGCATGGAGGAACAGGTACTTTGGCAACCAGAAAGACTGCCGTGGGTGTATGGCATCGAGTGGCAAGGAGTCAGGCAATGGACAAACATACCACAAACCTTTCCCTAACTCATCAGTGCGAAAGGACCTGTCCTTCACTCCCTGAGGAGATTAGCTTCTTCACAGGGAAGACCCATCCCAGCCAAAGCTTCTTTTCTAGAGAGGACCCTGCTGCTGAATGTACAGATAGTAAAATTTTTAAAAGTCACTTCTGAAAATGGGACTTAAACCCAATCAGATTTTCAAAGGCACCTATGAAGGCCAACCCCTGGGAGGTCCGGGATACACCTGAATAAATAGCATTTCTTTCCCAGATAGCTCAAGGTTGTTGAAAGGTGATGGCTTCACAGTCCTAGAGACAGAACTTCTAGTTAAGCACAAGACCGTACAGCCAGGAATAGGCAGTGAAGGCTTCCCCTCATGGCCCCACCAGTACATATCACCCTGACATCGAGGGACCAGCCCTGGCAGGGTGGGAGGAAAAGATAATTCAGTCTCTAACATCCATTCAGTCTTTGGCTTCTTTGCTAAGCTATTTGTAGTTTTCTTTGAGATGCCACCTGGAACCAGCAGTCCTTTTCACATACAACTTGAACAGCCCATGGCAGTATTGAATATAGAGGATAATTGTTTCTACTGACTTGGACAGACCTCGATGAAAGGCCACTCTGCCCTTAACATCACCACACAGCTGCTGCCCTAGGGCTCAGAAGTATGCGTTATGCTAAAGGGAATTACTTCAGTCACCAATGACACATAAAACCTCTCTTCTGATCTGCAAATTAAACGTCTTAGGAGTTCACACGCAGTAGCCCAAAAATGCAGCAGATCCATGATAAGCCCAATAAAATGTTTTCAGTAGCACATAGGCGGAGTGTTTTCATTTATTTGTGAATACAGGAAACTCTGTTTATAAAGCACTTTTACTTCCACGAGGTTAGAGGAATGAACAGAGAAATGGGAGAGAAACTCCTAAACTTTAATCCCAGAGTGCTAAAGACTCACTAAGTAATCTTAGACAAATCGATTGACTTTTGGGACAAACGCTGCTTTGAAAGGGGATAGCTGGGTCAATGCCTATAGAACAATACTGTGCAAGCAAAGTGCTGCCCCTGTGCAGAGTACAATCGTCAAAGAGCTATAGGAAGATTTGCTCATTTGGCATCACAATAACCCTTTCAAAGAAGTCTAGTCAAGCAACAAGATTTTAAATAAGACTGGGAATGCCTTCTAGCAGGTTACTGCTATTGCTTCATAAACTGGCTTTTTATCTGTACAGTTTATTGATTTTTTAATATTAGATTTGCTTTAAAATGCAGCACAGCAGCCTGAGCCGCTCAGTCAGAGATGAGAGAACTTTATAAACTGGATCACTGCATTACGATCGTTGTCATGCTAATTATTCTAATTCCAAACCTCGCAAGTCTGGGCACGTGCACATTAACAAAAAGCAGTCTTGGAGTCTTAATTCCACTTCTACCGGAGGCAGCATTTTCTTTTAAAATAGGAACTCAATGTTATTCAGTGGCATTTTTAAAACAGGAACTCAGTGTTACTCAATGGCATTCAGCTTGCTGCACATGAAAACACACTGGATGAGGAGTGGAATTTTACGAACCTAAGAACAGCCGCACTGGGTCAGACCAATGGTCCATCTAGCCCAATATTCTGTCTTCTGACAGTGGCCAATGACAGGTGCTTTAGAGAGATTGAACAGAACAAGTGATCACCAAGTGATCCATCCCGCCACTTATTCCCAGCTTCTGGCAAGCAGAGGCTAGGGAGACTTCAAAGTATGGTTTTGCATCCCTGCCATTAGCCACTGAGAGACCTATTCTCCATCAACTGACCTAGTCTTTTTTTTCTTTAACCCTTATGACTCTAAGGCAGAGGTCAGCAATCTACAGCCCATGCACCAGATACAGCTCACAAGCGCCCTCCTTCCGGCCCACCAGCAGCACCAGTCAGCAGCTAGCAGCTATTACAGCCATTCCCCCTCCCTCCCAGCTCCACCCTTTTCCCCTGAGACGGGCATGGCTGGCCAAGCGACACCCTGGTTGGTGCATAGTGACCATTCTCAGTTCCACACCTTCCTCCTGTTGGCCAGGAGCACCCTGCTGGAGCATGGCAGCTGCCGTCCCAGAGCACGCGCCCTGTGGGGTCGTGGCCAGAACGAGGCAGCCACTTGTCCCAGAGCGAGGGTAGAAATGTGCAGCCCATGACGACATAGCAAAATTCAGAGAGCGGCCCACTCCTGTTCTGAAGTGTATGGCCTGCTAGAACTTCCTGTCGTTACTGATGCAGACAGAAGCTTGTAGGAGTAACAAAGCATACAGGATGTCAAGGCAGCTTGAGCTGGCTATTTGGGAAGCTGAATCCAACAAAATTTCTCATTTTCTTACCTAGGAGCTTTTTCCATGACTTGATGAGGGACTTGGCAAGTGATATCACTTCGTCATCAGTGCTCTGCTTCCTCAGTGCATTCACTGACATCCCAATCCGGGTGGACTGCAAAGAGACATTCAAAAAGTGAAGCACTCAAGACCTGACTAGTTAGCCAATGGCACTGAAAGTAGAGAAGGGAACCTGGTTCCCACCACAAAACACAGCAGCATTGACCAAGACATTCAAATCCCTGGGACACTCCACAGTGCACGATCTCTAGCTGGCTCTGCTCCTGGTACAGAAGAGCAGCTACCAACAAGCTGGCTGCTTTCAGTATATTAAAGACTTTCGCAGAGTCCTGAATATCCAACTTATGGCTCTCACCTAGAGAATTCCACCTCCCATGACACCTTTTTCTCTTCCTAACAACCAATACGCAATATATACACATAAATAAAAGCACAAAACTGAACAGGGTTTGAAAGAGAATCCCTCAAGAGTCTTAGAAATTTAAAAACATGACTGAAATTATTAACAGATGCATAACTGTAATGTGTGATACTTCAAGCCTTTAACCCACAACTGCTCTAACACGATTTCCTTTTAAAGGAGTATTAAGCACTGTAGTTGTAAGAGAAGACTGTAAGAAGTATTTTTAAGTTTCAGCGTATTACTGAAGCCCTGAACTTTCATTAATTCTTTAATCTAGTTCTAAAAACCAAAATGGTGTCACCTCCAGAGAGTTTTCTCTGGAATCTCATCCTGATGGAACATATTCCCCCAACTCTTCTGGACTTCATCAACTTTGATGGGCCCTAGGCTGAACACCTTGCTCCCCCTGCTTCAGTCCCTGCTTCCCCACTAAAGCATACATTGGATACTTTCTTTTATTCTTCGTTTCACACAAGATTTAAAAAAAAAAACACCTGATTGCTTCTGGCCTCACATTTGTTACTTCTCTCATCTATTTTCCCTTTCTTTGCTCAGCTGCCTCCATGGGTTTGGTAAATGTTTAATGTTTATAAATGGAATTTTGAATTTTTTCTGGTGACACTGAAGAATAGTGCCCCACACATCTCTGGGGGTGAGGCTTTATAAATACAACATTGTATAGTTATGTTTTGCTTGTTTGACTTCTTGGACTTGGCAGTGGGAAGAGATGGACAAATGGCAAGGGGGAAGGGAGATTATCAATTTCATTCCAGAAAAAGTAGTATTTTTTCCATCTGGATTTTAGTTTTCCTTCTTATCTGCATGATTTACCTGCAACAGGTCCAGAGTTATAGGCATACTTTTCAGTTCCTTCAGCAAATCCATTGCACCATCCTGTGAAAGAGGAAAAATCTATGAGTTACTAAAAAAAAAAAATTATGAGCCACTTCTAGCATACAAGCTAAGAAAGAACCACTAACCTAAACTCAACCTGCATGGGCCAATAATCATTCCTACAATGTGAGTGAGCCAAATCAATCAATCTTGGGACAGATATTTTAGAGTTTTAGACTGCACTACAAACAATTCCCATTATATCCCTGAAATTACAATGCATAACAAGGCCTTGGCTAAGGTATGGGAACCAAGCAAGACAGAGATGCAACATTATGCAACAGATCTGTCCCACCCACAGCACATTTCTATCACGCCTGCTAATTAGCCTTACCCAGACAATTTAATTGCAACTCCTAAGCACTGCACCTCAGACAAGAGCTCACCCCTCAAAAACTAAACCCCCATGACATTTTTCTTCTAGGAACCCTGTTAGACAATCAGCATTTTAGGTGGCCTGACTGATCATGCAGATACTTTTCCCAAAGCACTGAGCTGCAGGCTTTCAGAGAGGCTCACCAATACCCATGTGGAGTAGTGGTAATTTGGCCCACAGTAATGGACCTTTTGGCATTGTGTTTTTTGTAGGAACTGTGGCTAGAAGGAAAATGTGCTTTACAAAAGTCCTCAGGCTGTATGCAAACCACCCTTTAGAAGAGTGTCGACCACTGTATCAGAACTGATAAGACACAAAGCAGTTAGGAAGCCTGCCACCTGGAATATGGGATCAAAATGGTCATCCAACAGTTCATTGTACCCAGAAAACATAAATGCAACATGGGTCTGACACCGCCACGTCTTACAAAATCAAGTGCAATCGCCAACCGTATGGGCAGATATTAGCAAAGCCTCACTTCTGCAATCCTCTCCATGAAAGCAGGAGCCTGGAATTTGTCAGCCTCCCTTCAGACTGCAGTTTCCTCCCCTCCTCTCCTATCCAACAAGGCCGTCTAGTGTTCACATTTAACAACTCATTTAAACAGTAACCACTCTAGGCCCATTTGGAGCACAAAACCTAGAGAGGCTGTAATTGCAGTGGCATGAAGCAGCCTGAACGGACATTTTAGCTTCACAACCCTCCCCCTCCATGCATTGCAGAGAGGCTGTTTCCGATTCATCTCAGGAAGAGATCCAGCTGCCAGCATCATCTTGTAGGACAGAGGCTGTGAGAGCTAAATCAAACGGAAGCTGAAGATTTCAATACACACATGCAGGCAATCCACTCTATCAGAAACCTTACAGCAACTTACCCAGAATGAAGGACTTGCCAAATGTCTTTCTGAAATTCTGAGATTGAGAATCAAATAAATCCAACCTACACAGCGCACACAATGGCCCAACTGGCCCTTTGAGGTTCCCCTCAGAGGAAGTTTTGCCATTTACTTCAGCGAAAGTGGGACTGGGACCAGTGTGTGTTAAAGGCACCGTCCTCATTTGACAAGGTGGGGCACAGAGCATCGCAAGCACCCAAGATGGGGAGCCAGTGACAACGGACTACAGCAAAGGTTTGGGTGCTGCTGGAGGTATTGTCAATGGGGCACAGTTTAGCGGCCAAACAGTGACCCACCTGTGAACTACCAAGTGGCCCCTCCGTTACCTTACCCTGCAGTGCCAACCAGGTCAAACCACTCAGAAAGCTGCTTCTCCTTGCTGCTCACTGACGTTTGGAAGCCAACTCAACAATAATTATCCTTTCCTTTCATGCCTCCTTTTCTGAAGAATGCTCCACCACTCTGAGGTTTTTAGTTGAGAGGAACATGGAGGGGGTTAAAATTATTTCCATGGCTAAGGGACAGCAGAGAATTAGGGAAGAGGAAGAGAACTGGGGAGAAAGCGTATTAGGGAGCAGTCATGGGGTCAGCCAGAGGGGCTCCCCCAAATGTCTTACGCTTTTCTGCGGAGGTCTGATACTAATTGCTAAGGCCACCCAAAGGAGAAGGAGGGTCTCTGGAGACATGACCTCCCCGCAGGGCACTGGTGAAGGCACCATAGGGGCAGACAGGTGCTGATACAGTTCGGTAAGGAAGCAGCCAGGAGGTGCAGAAAACAGGGTGGTTCACATCCTAGGACAGTGTAGACGGCCACCCCCGAATCACCGTTTTTCTGCACCGTGGACATGCGGGGACGGCAGCTGGATCCACCTGTCTATAGGTGACGGGGTGCTCCCAGCTGACACAAGGGGACAGCAGAGGATGGGGGGCTGCCTGTGAGAGCACACCAGGAGGCTGCAGCTAGCTATGGGAGACAATTTGGGGTGATCTGGGGGAACAGCAAGGGGCTGAATGAGCAAAACAAATGAAGGGAGGCAGCAGGGGAGTCCACCAGGGCAGTTGGTGTGGGGATGGCTCCAGGAGAGGGGACCGCAGGGCAGGGCTGTGGGGAGCAGGACACGGGGGTGACATGCACCGGGTGGGTGGGCACACTCCGAGAGAAGGGGATAAAAGGGGCACCCCAGAGGGATATGGGGGGCACACACAGGGCAGGGGCTACTCAAAGAGAAAGGGGGTGCTGAGGTGCTGGCAGACACGCTGGGGAGGGCACCCCAGTGGCAGGGGGCACCCCAGGAGAAAAGAGGGTGCTGGGTGAGAAGAGGGAGCACCTCTATGGCAGGGGGTACCTCAGGAGAAAGGGGACACTGGGGGGAGGGGGGCTGGGGCACACACAGGGGAGGGTACCCCACTGGTGGGGGTATCCCAGGAGAAAGGGGGGCATTGGGTGGGAAGAGGGGGTGCTAGGAGCTAGGCTGGGGCACCCCAGGAGAAAAGGGGGCACTGGGTGGGATGAGGGGGTGCTGAGGGCACATGCAGGGGAGGGCACCTCTGTGGCAGGGGGGGCACCCCAGGAGAAAAGGGGGCGCTGGGTGGGGAGTGGGGGGCGGGGCACACGCAGGGGGGGCACCCCAGGAGAAGGGGGCGCTGGGGGCAGTGCAGGGGCACCCCAGGAGAAAAGGGGGCGCTGGGGGCCCGCACTCACCGCGCTTTTCTTGGCCACCATCCTGTCCAGCCGCCTGGCGATGCGGACGATCTCCTCCTCCCCGCCCATGGCTCCGCTCCCCGCGGGGGGCCGCCGTCTCCCGCCCCGGCCCGCCTCAGCCCTGCGGCGCGCGGGGCACGCTGGGACTCGTAGTCCTGCTGCGGGCACCGGCCCGACGCCGGCGGCTTCCGGGGACTACAGCTCCCTGCAGGAGGCGGGGCGCCGCGGTGCCTTCTGGGAGGTGTAGTCCAGCCGGCGCTTACCCCTGCGGGTCGGGCGAGGCGAGGACTACAAGCCCCAGCGGCCCCGGAGCGTCAGCTGGGCGGCTGATCAGGCGGGCTGGGTGGGCAGGCTCCAGCTGGGCTGAAGGGGAGGGGAGCAGAGGGGCAGGGAGGAGGGAGGGCCAGGGATGGGGAGGAGGTTGGCCCAACCCTGCGGGTGAAGCAGCTGAGGGAAATGGTGGTGGGTGGGCGCAGACCCACCCACTTCTAAAACAACTCCCCCAGCCTACGGGGAGGAGCCACTGGGCCATTCCTCAAAAAATTCCCGGGGAGGACTAAGGATACCACAGGGATGGGTGTGAGGGTCACAGGTGAAGCAGCATGTCAGATGGGGACACCGAGCAGACAGCGCCCATTGCTCCCGGAAGCTGTCGAGGGAGCCAGTGGACGCCGCCCAGAGGAACTCTGCCCGGAGGCGTGCACGGACGAGGGGCCGGAAATAGGCCCCAGAGTCACAGGCGCCTTCCCCAGCCAGCCTCCTGCCCCGGGTCTTATAGCTGGTGGTCTTGGTGTACGCCAGGAGGAGGTTGGCGAGGAGGTCCCGCGACTGTGTGGGGCCACAGCTAGGGAGTGCATAGAGATACAGGTGTAGGGAGAAGTGCAGCCAGAACCTCAATAGGAGGATCTGGAGCAGCCGGAAAAGAGGCTGCAACCTGGTGCTCTCGAGGTAGGCGTGCGCCAGGGTCTCCCTCACGCCACAAAAGGGGCAGGAGTCAGGACAAGGGGTGAACCGCGCCAGGTACACGCCCATGCTCACGGCTCCGTGGAGGAGCCACCAACTGATGTCCCCAGCGGGCCGCCTGGTTGGCTATGGTGCCAGGCTTCAAGGGGAGCCAAATTAAATGGAAGTTAATTTTTTTCTCTATTTAGGAAAATATCTCACTACACTATCTCTTGAAATACATAGGGGTTGGGGTGGTGCCAAAATCATATCAATTTCCAAAGGGACAGCCGTGTTAGTCTAGTCCAGCAAAAAAAACAAGGAGTCGTGCGGCACTTTAAAAATAAATCTGTTAGTCTTAAAGTGCCACACGACTCCTTGTTTTTTTTGCCAAAATCATAGTTCAGCTAGAGAACCAAAAACTCTTGGGCCAGCCCCGATGAAAGGAGAGGACAGAGGAGAGCATGGGGGATCCCAGAGAAGGATTAAGAGAGAAAATCAAATAGCTTTTGGGCAGCAGGTGGGCTTGAAAAGGAAAGAGAAGAACAGAGAGGAGGAAAGAAAAGGGAAGATGGACAGCCAAGCCTCAGGCCTGGTCTGCAAGGTTAGGTCAGCCTGATCAGCCTAGCAGCAAAAAACACCTGCACTGCAATTTGGCGGGCGCCTGGAGTGCCTGCCTCTCTAACACTGATGGAGTAGTAACACCATCTTCCCCCAAGTGACGGAGCATCGCGATTGATGGAGCTAGGTGCCCGCCACCTCAGTGCAGATGCCACGTTGCTTCCATTGACGCTTCCTGGCCTCCCAGGAGCCGCCCCACATTGCCCCAAGCTGACACAGTACAGTCAATGCCTGTTCCTGTTGAAGATACACATTGCCAACTCACACAGCCAAGAGTGAACCCACAAAATAATAAAATAACTGCGGTGACTGTATGCTGAACAAAGTCATAATTTGTAGTGTAGACTCTGCCTGGGAAAGCATTGCTGCTCCAGCTGTAGCAGGTGCTGAGGAGAAGTTGGAGTGCTTGACCTCAAAAGGTGCTTCAGTCTGAGTCTTTTAATTGACTGGTGTAGAGTAGTCACACAACAGGAGCTGTAACACAACAGTGAGGAGAGCCCAATATATGGTTAACAGAGAGGCCTAATGTTGGAGGCACCAGCTGATTATCAATATTGTTTGGCTGATGAGATTATAAATGCAGCTTCATGGTATATTCCAAGGACCCAGTCCAGCAACTGACTCCATGTGGGCAGAATTCGATGCCTTCTGTTGTTGTTTGTAGTGTTGTAGCTGTGTTGGTTCCAAGTTTTTTCTTGTGTCTAATCTATATCCCACTTCCTGTTATTTAATCCTCTTACTTCTTGTCCTGTCCTCAGTGAATAAAGAAAACAATTTATCACCCACCTCTTTTTAACAATCTTTTAGGTACTCAAAAACTGTTATCATGTCCCCTCTCAGTCGTCTCTTCTCCAGCCTAAACAAGCCCAGTTTTTCAATCTTTCCTCAGAGAACATGTTTTCTAGACCTTTCACCATTTTTATTGCTGTCCTCTGGAATATCTCCCGTTTGTCCACATCCTTTGCAATGTATGGGGCTCAGAACTGGACACAGGACTCCACTTGAGGCCTCATCAGAGCGGAGGAGAGTGGAAGAATCGCTTCTCACATCTTGCTTACAACACTCCCACTAATACACTCCAGAATTATGTTTGCCTGGGTTGGTTTTATTTTTTTTTAAATTTATTTATTTATTTTTGGCAATACTATTACCAGTAAATCATTGACTCATATACAGCTTGTGATCCACTATAATCCATGGCATAGATGTGGTCAATTCTCAGGCCTTGCTTGTATTCAGAATTGCTCTGATTTCTGAAGGTGTGTTTTTAAATAGCTTTAGTAAAACCACTGCAAAACCCACCAGATTTAATCCAAGTTTATACTGATAAAGTATAATTTGGACTTTACTATGCTCTAGCCTTTAATTGGTTCAAGAGCCTCCATGCTGAGTTTTGCACCAAATTTAACTAAACTGATGTAGAAACAAAACACTTTTAGCTAAACCTGTGCAACTTTACTATATACAAGGCAGTGAAACCTTGATGCAGAAACACCACGCGGCAGCTGTTTGCTGGTGTTCAGAGCTAAGACAGGACATTGCAACAAGCAGGCTGAGTATGACAAGCAGTCTGGTGGGCGCCTATGATGGTTTCTTCCTTCGTAACTCACAGGAGGGGGTGTCGTGGCAATGGACCAAACATCCCGGCCTGCCTCCAGCAGAGTGAATGTAACAGCTTTATGAATCAGGGTGCCTAGCACTTCTGGGGAAAAGCCTAAAATCATTTAATAAAAGCCATGTTGTTAATAATCACAATACATGCTGGAACCTTAATGGAGCTTTGTTTAACAAATGGGATTTGTGATGATATGGTTTGAGACTGCTCAAGGTTTCTTGGTTGTTGAGCGAAGATTGTTTGGGTTAGAAAAGTGACTAGAAACTTTGGAAAGATGGCTGTGAACTGCCTGGTACTTTTCTATGGATTGGGAAGTTGGAGACTCAGAGTAAACCGAAAGGGGTTTCACTGATTGGCCTTTGACTTTGGCTGTTGTCTGTCCTTTTCTCTTCATGCTCCAAATGGGTGTCACACTTCTAGAATCTTTCCTGAGTTTCAACAGCCTGGTGCTAGTTTTGATTTTGTCTGTTCATCTGATGCTGCCATGCTGGGAAAAAAGGGGAAATGTCATCCAACAGCATGTGCCTCCAGTCCAGCCTTCCCATCCTGACCTCCAATGGATGGGAGAGTCTGCATGCCCAAGGAAAAAGTCACAGCTCAAACTGATAACCATCAATACTCATCTTCCTCTAGAAAAGGAAAATAAACAAGGAGTCTCGTGGCATTTACAAATGACTAACATTTATTTATCACATGAGCTTTCGTGGGAGAACATCCCACTTCATCAGATGCTTTGAAGAGGGAGAACTTACAGAATTGGATGAAAATAAATGCAGGGGAGTGTCTGTCTCTGCTTTTCCCCTGCCCCATTTTAGCTACTCCTCTCTGACTATGTTGTCCGTGAGTGAGCGTAGACGGTTGGAGAAACCGACTTGACAAAACTTTTAGTTGTGCAAGAGGACTGGGGCTTGGTAATGTGTGACTCTCCCAGCACACAGAAGTAAATAATGTAGAAAGGGTAAACATCTTGGGAACTAAGCTTGAGATTCTGAGAAAGAAACTAAGAAACAGCAACTTCCAAAGCAGCATCCATGTTAGTCCAGTAAAGCAAAAAAAGCAAGGAGTCCTGTGGCACTTAAAGACTAACAGATATATTTAATGCATGAGCTTTCATGGGAGAAAATCCCACTTCGTAAAACGCTTTGAAGATGGGGGAACTTACAGAATGGAATGAAAATAAGTGCAAGGGAGTGTAAGACATGGGATCAGGTCATACGGTTACAACAAATCAGTACTAGCCATGGGGCGCAAAAGTAACAACTAATGAGCCAGTAACCATGGGGGCACTTTTGTAGCGCTATTCCTGCAGAGATCCTGGGCTCTCCTCAAGAGGGGAATCTTGGGAAGCTGTACAATGGGCGACAGCATCTGCTGTAGCTCTCCACTGGCAAGAGTTACATTCCCTTCCCCATCTTGCAAATAAACCGAACATAAACGTGATGCATGTGCCATGACTTTTAGTGGCGGGGTGTCTTAGACTGTAATGGTGACGTCTACGTTGTTGTCACTCCAAACAACCAGCTGAAATAATTCTTCTGCCTCCTGAATGTTCACACTCTTACATTTTTGAAGACAGGGACACCCTCCCAGCTACCTCCTAGGCACCATTTAGACAAGCTGCTTGGAAGAAATTGATGTGCTGTAGTCAGTCAGCTGATGGCTCTAGTGAGGCAGCAGGAGGTAGGCTGACCCCTTAGCGACTGCTTCACTCACCACCTCTATCGGGGTACCAATATCCATCCTGGTCCATTGAAGACAATGACACTTTAGGTTTTACCCACTTTTTGTAGCTGTGTACGTGCATGTGTATTCTAACTGACGTGTTCGGCCGTGCTCAGATGGTTAACACAGCTAACATTGGCTGTCAGGCCCAAACCTTGTTCTGCCATCAGTGGAAGGACAGGGCAGGATGACGGTATGGAGCGTACAGGTGGGTTTCTCAGCAACAGATCACCAGAAAAGGTCCCAGATGCTAGCACATGTGTAATACTGTGCAGTAACAAAGCCCTGCTGCAGTGTCTCATTGATATTCTCCATCAGAAGTGTGTCTAAAACCTCTCTATTATGCTCAGCCTGCTGGCAATGTTACTGCTCTGCCTTTACCAAAAACTGAAGCAATTCTGAAGAGGGAGTTTTTACATGGAAAACAAATTTTGGAGACCAAAAAAATGGAGGTGAACAGAGCCACAGGCAAGCTTGATTTTTCATAACGTCATTTCTAGGAATAACAACAGAGGCCTTTTGAGATATCAAAATATAAAAAGGCTGATAATAATAGATTCTACAAAAGCCAAAATGGCAATGGAAAATCCCTGGTGTGGAACACTGACAAAATAAAAACTTGACTAATGATTACTGAGTTCGGCATCAATTATTCTTTTCTTCATCTATCTGTTTCACATCCAATATGGGAAGCCTTTACTTTCTCTTTCTGGGTATACATATTTTCCACATTTTAGATATATTTTCTGCCCTTTCTCCTCTTACAAGGATTAGTGAAATTGATGCAGATCAAGTTAAAATTGCTCTCCTAGAAATGGGGCTGTCACAGAGGAAGGGTCCGAGATACGTGGCTAGGAAAGATTGCTTCATTTACGCATAGTGACACAGGTATTCATTTCCTTTGTATCTCTTCTCTTCGTAAGTTTTCTTTCCCAGACAGACCTGGTAAATTTAGGTTTAGACATGCAGGGCTTCATTGACAGAGCCTGTTTACCAGCAGAACAATTGCATGCCTCGTTTGCATGACGTTACCGTGCCTGCTTCCAGATTAAATGATTGCACCATCACCCTTAAAAGTACTGCATGGGCCTTTTGCATGACCAATCACCCAGTGTGGAGACAAGTGCAATAAATGCAAACACCAGCCAGCCACACAATTGCAAACACGTTTTTGCAAGCATGTGGTGCACCACTAATCTGGTGAAAAATCTGGTCTTTCTTTTTTTAAAAAAATAAAAACCTACTTGCTTTTTCAAAAATGATGAAAAGAATTTGGTAAAGTGATAAAACAACAAAACATAGATTTTTGTAACATCAGATGTGTGCTGCAATGTGTGACAACTACACACTTAGTTTGGATATATGTTTATAACATCTGCAAGGACAAATGAGGTGTTTGTGGATGGAAATATTATACTAGGCTTCTAACTAGCCTTTAGCAAATTCCAATACCTGATTTGCAATGCTTATGCAGTAATTGCACCTGCTTATTTTTTTTTCCTATGACTCTGATCTTCTGGTGCTTTGAAAATTAGGCTCAAGATGTTTGAAAGCAAGTTGTATTGGTGCACATCTCAGCTCTTAGGTAAGAGAGTTAAGGCTATTCCTCTCTGTAGCAACGGGGCAGTAAGGTCATATAATCATTCTGCTGTGTGCAGCAACTTTACTTTTTCAAATATGAAGCACCTGAACCACCAACGGTCAAGGCAATCTGATGGGTAAAACATTTTTGGTAGATAATGCATAAAAATATACTTTCCAGAATTAATTAATGGAAAGGTCAGCTCAAGGTAAACCAAGAGGTGACCCTTGTGCAAAGCTGGGCAGAAAGCCTTTTACTGTCTCATGAAGATTTTCAAGATATTTTGGTCTGCATCTTTTGAAAGGTTTTAGCAAAAGTGCAGGGAGGGTCTCTCTCTCCCCAGAATGCCATTCTGGACCTGAGGAACCATTTCCCCACCACAGGTTTTTCAAAACTTATTTATTCTCATGAAAAGCGTCTTTTTCTACATATGGGTCTCATTTTCCAAAAGGGGGCGGTGGGGTGGGGGGGAATTCTCAAAAACATTCCCAACTTTTTGGCCTTCCACTCTACAGTCTGCTGGTATGATTTAGTGTCAGTGTCTCCAAAATTCCTCTAGATGGGACTATCGAGCCATGGAAAGGCTGTCTTTAAGCATATTCACTAGCAAGTTGGTCCAGTGGGGTCTACTCATCAAGTGTAAATCTCCCATTTATGGGACTATTTTAGAAAATGTTGCTCTCTTCAGCTGATATTCATGAGGGGGAGAGCTTTAAATTGCCTCTGTGGTTAAATAGGGCCAGCTGCATTTCGCTCCTAAAGAGTAGCGTTGTGCAGTTATGGGCTGTTGAACAGCTACTGCAATCTGCCCCAGAGGTGATGGTGCTTCAGGGGTGGTTAAAGTGAAACCTGTACAGATTTTATATGATAGCTTGCTGCTATGAGCTTTGGACCATGAGCGAGGAAGGAGTGATTTCTAACCTTAGCTGTAACCCTGAATTCTGTGACTTTCAACTGAGTCAGGGCCAAGGGTGTGAACTTAGGGGCCAAAAGTTATATACTTACATTCATATTGAGACACCTAAATCTGTTGTTCAGAACTGCTGAGCACCTGCAGTACCCGCTGAAGACAGTGAAGTCTGAACAACACTGGGGGACTGGCATACTCTGAATATGCAGTTACTGAGGGACGATCATGAAAGTCCATGGATTAGCAGAGATGGGCCAAACCCAACGGCCTCACTTCGCGCACACTCATTACTGTGGAAATTTAAATCCACCTTGGACCCTCATGGCTCAGACCCATCTTTACAGATTACGGCTATGTCCAAACCGGTGTCTAGAGACTTCACAGCATCTGGAAAGCTTCCATTGCTTGTCAGGCTCTAGGCTTGAGAGTAAGAAGGTCATTGCAAAGGGAGAATGCCTCTGAAAGGGAAGTGAAGACATCTCAAGGTGAGCAGAATATGCTGGGAGTCTTCCATTCAGGAGGCCCTGAAAATGGGGGAGTTCCCAGCCATGGGTGGGGAAATTGGGGCACCCCAATACTCTGCTTCGGAAGCTCGTTCAGGAGGCGCTGTTGACTCTGGCAATGTGGTTTGTATCATCTCAGCTCAAAATGGTTCGTAACCACAAATATGAACTACAACGTTTCTCAGATTCCAGGGAGCTCACTCACTCTGAGCTGTTGTTCAGCACCATTACCCTCTTCATCTCCTCCATGGAGGACAAAACCTTCCAAACTTCAGCAAGTCTCCACCCACACTAGCGCCATAATCAGCTTCCCCACTGCGTACGTAGATTGGTGCGCCATGATGTTGCCCACTAGGGCTGGCTCCGGCATCTTCTCCATCACCCGCAATCACTGTGTCTGCATTGAAAATGGTGATGGATCTAGGATGGACACAACCCAAGTCAAAAAATGACACACCTACCTCTGTAACTGAGTGGCTACATCTATCCTGGTGTGCACTGAAAACTATAACCCCAGATCTCTCCCTAGCAGAGACAGGGATTTAGATGAGATCCTCAGCCCAGATTTCTCATCCCCACAAGTACAGGCCCTCCATTCCACCTAAAAGCTTTCTTTTAAAAAAGAGTTAATAGGACTGGGAGGTTTGCAGAGTCTGCTGGCTTTTAGGACATCCTCAGCCCAGCCTCCTAAGTCCAGGGTTGATGGCCAGCATATTCTCCCTGTGTCTGGGTGGAGGTAGAACTGAAGGAAACTCCACCTCCATGGGAGCCAACCTGCTGCAACAGGAATTCCCAGAGAGATTCCCGCTTGGGCTGATCCGTCAACGGATCTGCGAACTTTCCTTTACCTCTTGTAAAACCAGCCCATGAACGTGCAAACAACAGTCTAGGGTTGCTTCTAGCCCTAGAGCAGAATATGGGGGCTTCGGCTAGATACCGCTTGCTGTTAGCTGTCCTTTTACATCTCCATATGCATGGGCCTTGGCTCCTTAGCTGTCTCTTCTGAAGGAGGAGCAGTGGAGTCATGAAAATCATTCACTGCAAACCATGAAACTTGCCTCCTTTCATGCCATACCTGGAGCTTGACTCAAGTTTGCTGGTAAGTTGTAAACCTCAGATGACCTCCAAGTTGGCAAGTGGGCCAGATGAAAAAGGGCAGGGTCAGGGAAGTTTGTCTGAGCTTTGGGATTTGTTTGAACCCAGAATGTAAAGCCAACCTTCAAGAGGCCAGCGCCACACTGATCAGCATCAGAAAAATCCCAAAGAGATTCACATGAATAAATGAATTCAGGAAATCCATGATGCTCTCAGCATGCATGCAGTCTCTGAAAAGCATCTCTCAGATTAACCAACAATTGGGCGTACACTGCAAAGCTAGTTTGATCTGCCTCTGAGCCCACAGACCATTTGGGAACATGGGAGGTGGGATCCAGGCCATTATTAAGGGAGGCCCGATAGCTGCAAGGTTCAGATTGCTATTTGAGATTGGTGTCCATCCATCTGCTACTCCAACCCAGACACTGTGCTGGGCCAAGAGAAGCAGGCTAGTGCACCACCGACTCCAAATACAGAATCTGACTCTCCGTGCCTTTCCATGGGCTGCAGAAGCAGTCTGATACCAATATAATGGATGAGGTGCCTGGGTCAGGCACCCTGAACTTTGTGGTGATTTGGCTCAAGATGTCATCCAGCCAAAACACTTGATCTAAGCACCCCTGCAACTCTGGGAAAGCTTGGATCCAAATTCAAACTTGAATTCTGCAGCCTGGTATCACCTCTGTGTTCTGTTGACAGTTCAATACATAAGAAGAGCTTTACTGGGTCAGACCGATGGTTCATCTAGTCCAGTATCCTGGTATCCAATGATGGGCAATGCGAGGCACTTCAGAGGGAATGAACAGAACAGGTGATCCGTCCCATCTGATCTCTCTCACTTTCCTAGGAGAGTCTAAACTCTTCTCAGTGCGCTAACACTAACGCTTCCCTGCACGATTTAACAGGAAATTCAACAGAAACCAATGGGGTTCAAGAGAAATGTCATGACATTCCATCAAAATGACTCTGCAGTTAAAAGGGAGTGGTGTCTTTCTGTAGGCTTGGTTGATGGGAGACGAGTGTTATGATTCCCCATTAATTCCACAAGATAGTTCAAAAAAAGAAGCTATAGAAAGTCAATCATTTTCTATTGCATTCCACAGGATTTTCCCAAAAGGAAAATAAATGCAGCATTTTCCCTCTCTCAATTTTTATTAACGCAGAGGAGAGTTCTGCATAAGTAAGGCCTGCCTGATTTAAAAAACAACAAGGAGTTGTGTGGCGCTTTAAGACTAACAGATTTATTTTTTGCATGAGCTTTCATGGGAGAAGATCCCACTTCCTCAGAGGATTTGTAGTCAGAGCAGCCCCTTGTGGTGGGAATAGCTACCTAAAACCTGTCTCCTGCCCCCCTGCATTGAGGTGACACCATGTAAGTGAGGCTAGCTATGAGATTATAAATCCCTAGGACCAAGGTTTACACCAGGGTGGAGTTTGGCCTGGCAGCTCTGCAGATGCTTTCTGGGCTGCTTCTTAAAACTCTTCCCTTTTGCTGTGTTAATTATTTTGGTTGCTGCTCTAAATAGCAACAGCATGGGGAAGCATAAGCGCTAAGCAACAGCCTTTAATGCAAACAGAGGAACTCTTTGGGGCAGTAGAGCAGATCCTCAGTGGATGTCAAATAGTGTCACTCCACTAAAGCCCCTTTGTACCAGCAGAGGATTTGGCTCTCTGGCTTCGGATCTGGATGGGTGGGCAAGTGGCGCTCTGTATCTGCCTACAATGAAGCATAGGAAGTCAAAGTCATTCATTTTGCTATTTGTGTCCCACCTCTGGCCCCCCACAACCTCTCTCCTCTCTGCCTGCCCAACATCCTTGACCTTGAGAAGTCCGGTGTCAATGCATTTCCCTTTTGGCCCATGGAAAGCACTGATCTGAAATGGAGCCTCGATAAAGGCTCCTGTGGGAAGGCAAGGCCTCCCAAACTCTCACACAGGGTTTTCCCATTGAGCACTTCCTATATTGTTCCCACTCAACAGAGCAATCTGCAAAGGGATGGCAAAGATGAAGGCTTTCCAGAACAACTTTGCCTCTGTCATGTCCCAGGCCCCTCTCCCAGGACCATAGAAGATGCTCCGTCAATAGTCCATCTCCAAGCCTTGAGAGCAACGTGCTCTGGAGATGAGGAAGCTGTTTAGGGGCTTGGCAGAGAAGTGGCAGTGGAAAGCACCTAGGTCTCCTGCGTCAATGCCGGCGACTCCAAGCTCATCTGTGTTAAAGGGCCAAAAGCAAAGGCAACCCATTCACTTCTCCCTTCTGCACCATTACTTTGTAATCAGGACACTGGTGTTTTCTCTCCCTCCAATTTGTGATTCGTGGAGCCAAGAGAACTGTCGTGATGAGGGCAGCTCTTAGCAGGGCAAAAGGGCACTGAGAGGAGAATGGGGGACCCAAGATTAAATTTGCAGGAGTGTTGGAGGGCAGGGTAGCTGGGGGGAACACTAGTGTCACTGCAAGTCACAACTAACGTGCATTGGCAAGGCTGTGTGTGGAAGCATCCTTGTTCTAGCTGGCTCTGTCCAGCTGTGACTGTGAGAGCAGGGATGTTGCCAGCCTGGAGCAGTGGGCACTGGGGATGCTTGAGGAGGGAAGCTGGCACTTAACCTTAATCCCTGTGAGCTGTCCCAATGCAGAAGTGGCCACAGAGTGGAATGACTGTGGTGACAGCTTGGGAGCACTGCGGGGCTCCAAAGGTAGGAATAACAGCAGTGTTGCAAGTTGGCGGCAAGGGACATTTGTAGAACTGTGTGGCAGCTGAGCATTGGGATACCGAGTACAAAGATGCATTGGCAGAGATGTGTGCGTAAGGCGGAGCTCTGGCCTGGTCTCTCAGGACTGGTGCAGTTCTGGGTTGACCAAAGAGGGGATGGGATGGCCTGGCGAGCGTGTTCGGAAAGATTCTGATGTGGCTTGAGGAGTGCTGGCCAAAATGTGGGGTCCCAGGCTTGGAACATGGCTTGTCTGAATTGAGGAGCAAGAGCAGAACTGTGAGCTGCATGGACATACTCTCTGCCTTTGCCCAGGTAGTCTTTTTTTTTTTTTAATCGTTTTTTAAAAAACCAAATCAAATCCCCAGAGTGCCTTCCTGCCTCCTGGGAGTGGGGCAAAGATGCAGAATTGGGGTCCTCTGGGTTTTAGGAGCCTGCATTCTGCTCCTCTATTCTCATTGTGTCAATGTCACTGCATCTGCTCCAGATATTATCCATCTCCAGCTTATTGCTCCATCAGCCACAATGCAGACAGCTCAGCTCCTCCACCACCGAGCACCAAGCCCTGATCTCATCAGCGCACTGCACACTTGTAAGTCAAACAATAACCTCCTTCCCTGACCCTCACAATTCCCAGAAATGCACAGCCTCTGCTAAACCCTCCCTTGGGAAAAGCATGCCAGCCGGCCTGTCGGCACCAGCACAAACAGCCGTTGCCAGCCCCTGGCAACTGCAGTCTGCCACATCCCTGAGCAAGGCTGGTGGGGGGGATTTCTCACAGCCCTCTGCAAAACAAGGGTGTGGGCATGGGGCAGGGCAACCGCTGGGGAGAGAACTGGGAAAGGCTGAGAGAGTCCGGCAGTTGACCCTTTCGGTATTGGTTCTTGTTGGGAAGCTCTTTCTTTGTAGATGCACACTAGCAGATGCCTCAGCAGGCAGCTATAGACTTATTGATGGAGAGCTCTGTTACGGTCAATGTTTGCTAGATCTGCCAAGGTAGGTACTCAGCTGGCTGCTCCCTTGGCCCGCTCACAGGATCCTTAAGCACCCAAGTCCTGACCTCAGCACCTAGTCTACTGGCACATGGATGCCCCAACTTCCAGATGACGGGGAAGGTATAACCAGCCATGCAGCGAGGTGAGGCTGGGTGCAGGGAGGCAGCGATTCAGTTAGATGCTTACCCTCTTAGTATTTTCCAAAGGCTGTCCAGACATTAACTAAACAAACAAGGACTCTGGTGGTACTTTTAAAGACTAACAAATTATTTTTCCCATGAGCTTTCGTGGTAGAAAATCCCACTTTGTCAGATGCTTGAAGATGGGGAACCTCTGATGTCTGATAAAGTGGGATTTTATCCCACGAAAGCTCATGCGATAAATAATTTGTTAGTCTTTAAAAGTGCCACCAGACTCCTTGTTTGTTTTGCTGAGCTAGACAAACACGGCTGCCCCTTTGCAATCGGACATGAACTGGTTAACTCCAATTACAGAAAAGCAGGGGTCTGTGGGGAAAGTGAGAGTGCTGGGCCAAGAGGCAAAACCAGAGGTGGAATGCAATAGCGCCTGGCTCCCAGTCTGCTGCTCTAACCCTAGCCAGCGTTGCTGCCTGAGTAAGTGGTGTTCCCTCGTGCATGGGTGCACTAGGCTCGCTCATGCGTGTGCCTCACCGCAGCTGCATGTGTAACCCGTCTCCTGGTACGGAGGAGCGTAGGAAAGCTCTGTGAGTGGGGGTGTGATGGGCAGGAAGCTGGTGGCGACATAGCCATGCTAGAATGGTTGCACTGAGCAGGCACGCTGGCCACTATTCCTGCTGAGTGTAGCAAGGGGCCATTTCTGTGCTCCCTCCAGGTCTCCCAAAAGCATGCCAGGTGCCTTTTAGCACCACTCCATGAGGGCTCCAACTCCTAGCTTCCCCCCTGCTGGGATTCAGGCTGTAATTGAGCCTCCAATTCAGACACCAGAAGGCTGGATGCAGAACCTCTCACATGCCCTGTTTTGAAAGGGGAGAAAGGAAAGATGGGCCCAGCCGTCTGCAGATGGGATGGCCATTGAATCATCCTAGCATCCAGCGATAGAAAAGAACCACTAGTTCTCATGAGGGGCATTTCCCTACTGTACCAATATCGTGCTTGGCCCAGCCCACATGAGTTTGAATGGTCTGGCTACACTGCAGCTGGGAGCACCCTTCTCAGCCCGGGGCCAGGGTGAAGAGCCTGAGTTGCAACATCTACATGCGCTATTTGGAAAGCTAGCCCAAGCCTTGCTGCACAAGTCTGCAACTCTGGGCTGGGAGGCTCACTAACAGATGCAATGTGGGCAGAGATTTTATGCCCCAAGCGCTGAGCTTTCCACCATAGCCCTTTGAAGGTTATCCCTGCATCTCACAGTCTTTTCCATCAAGGAGGGGCCGATGTGAGCTGCCAGAAGGAAGCTCTGAACGTCAGATCTCTTCTCCAAAAGCTGCTGCCTCACGGCATGTCCGCAGTGGGGACGCATTGTTCCTTGACTGGCTGGCTGCTTGGGGCTTCCTGCTTCCTCCACTGTGGCGGCACGGCCATTGTAATGACATCATTGGATGGCGCGGTATCACAGGCACCGGGATCCAGCTAGTTTGTTTGATGGTAACTGGGGAATTTCTGGCCTGGAATCTGGTTTTACCCCCGTCCGCTCTCGTTCTTTTAATAGCAGGTTTCTCTCTTTCATGGTCGCTTTCTTTTCTCCTAATTAGACCTTCAGCAACTTTCCCTCTCCTTGTCCACATGCAGGGCTGTGCTGAAGGTCCCAAGGCAGGTGGGGCCCTCTGCCTGTTGAGGCGTGACCCGTTGGCCCCCATCTCTACCAGTCAGGGCTGCACACTGCATGTAAGCCGATGCTGCACATCATAAGAGCTGCCATGGGGGGATGCTCACCGTGAGGCATTGGTGAGGCAAGGTGGAGAGACAGAAACACTGACCCATGCAAAAGACAATCATGGTCAAGTTTGGGGGTTCCTCCTCTGCCCGCATCACCCCGTAGGGAGCAGGGAAGCAGTGGGAACATGGCCCCCACAGTTAGTGGCAGGGCAGACGGCCCATGGAAAGGAGAAGGTGAATCCATGCAGCTCTTTGCATGCCATGCTGACAACCAAGTGGCCCTCGCTGCCCAGGGCAACTCTAGGACAAATGTTTCCTCTGATCCCAGAGGAAGATCTGGAGTAACGGAAATGCAGAGGTGACCAATGCTGCTGGGAACAGCCCTGCGAGGTTGCAGGAAGTGTGTGGGTCGATGGATGTGGAGGTCGGTGAAGTCTCCCTGCAGTTTCCCCTCAGTCTAAGGCAGTGGCCAGCAAACAGCCAGGGCCAGTGGTGTAGATGAGACAGCTACAAGCATGGGCTGTGAGAACTTAGCCTTGGAGAAGCAGGGAAAGACCGCATCTGCCCTAGCTCTTTGACCGCTACCACACCAGCTTTTTGAGAACACGGTCTCTTCAGAGCGGAGTTCACAACCTAAGGATGTCAGCAGGCTCCTTGCAGTGGGGGCACGGGTCAATGAACTGTACCCGTCAGCACTTTGGGCTTAGCTGCATCATTGGAGAATCAGAGCCCGGGGCCTCAGGGCAGTGTTTGGAGCAAAGGCAGGGAGGCTGGAGGTGAAGATACAGCCAGGCACCTAGTGAGATTCACAAAACACCATAGTGAGTAAAGTGCCCGCCTCCTGTTGCCTTTCAATGGGAGTTGGACATCTGAATGGTGCAGGTGCTTTTGTAAATCATGCAATCTGCATTTTTAGCTGTCTCAAGGTCTTTGCAAACCTGGGGCTAGGGCATGTAAAGGGTTACACCGTGTTGTGTTTTTTTCTTTGCATAGATAAACCACAATCTCAGAAACCACAAAATCTCCCCCCATCTGACAGATGTCGCCTTCACTCCAGCACCAAACTCAACATGAAGCTGTTGGGCAAAACTGTGCATCCACCTCTGCTCCAGAACTGGCAGGGAAAGCTCAAAAACACACGTTGCTGCTTTCATGCAGACCCTATCAAAACAGTGAGCCAAATCTACCCCATGCGTTACTTCAGTGGGAGTCACTCCAGAGACAAGTTTGGACCAGGCTCTTGAAAGGCATGTTTCTTGGCCGTCAAGATGCATATTGCCTTCGATATGTGGAATCTGGAAGTCATTTGCCACCAGATTTGAAGACTCTGTAGGTATAATTTGGAGCAGAACTATTTGACGGTCTCCAACAATTTCGACTGTGAAATGATCTTCCTTTATCTGGGGCTGCTTCACCTCGATCTCATCCCCCCACTCAGCACCTCCCTGTTCTGCTTTGTGTTTTCATGGCCTGGTTTCAAGGCTTCGCGGCAGCATGAGCACTAATGCGCCACACAGAGGGAGCAAAGCACATCCTTCCTGCACCTCTCGCTGTTTCCTGCTCTGCGCTGATTGCCATGGAAACGCAGAGCCGGCTGCTAGTCCAGCTCCTGGATGGTCTGCTGCCAGCTGCAGCTTCCCAGAGGGGGGAAAAGTAAAGTTAGACTTGGGAGGTGGGTTGGAAATTCATGGGGCTGGGCTCCACAGGGTGTGCAGGGGTTAAAATTCATACAAAGCAACATTTGGAGCAAATGCCGCCATCCACAGCCACCGTTCGGACAGGGTACAAACATCCTGAAACACGACATCCGAATTTCACACAATATCAGTCCGGGGCCACAGGCTGACTTCAAGCACTCCTCAAATTCAGTATAAAGACAATAGCTGTTGTCCTTCACTGCTACAGAAGATCCCTGGTGTATAGGGGACTGACTGCAGAGGTCCTACAGAAACACATATTCCGCTAACAGAGCTAGCGACATGCAAAATGAACTGATGCCAACCTACACGGGAAGAATAAATTGAGTCACTTACTGTAAGGCCCAAAGAGACCAGTGTGATCATCTAGTCTGACATCCTATCACAGCTCAGAGGACTTTGCTGAATTAAATTACTGCTTCGGCTCTGATAGCTGAGGTCGAACTAGAGCTGCTCTTTTAGAAGAGCATCCCATCTTGACTTAAAACTTACCAGTAATGGAAAATCCACTCTACCCTTGGAAAGTTTTTCCAGCAGTTAATTAAAAACTTGTGCTTAATTTCTAGACAGGGCTGTCTAGTTTCGACATCCAGCCTGGAAATCTTTTTACCTTGTTATACCTTTAGCTGTTAGACCAAAGACCCCTCTATTATCAAATTTCTGTTCCATGTAGCTACTTATAGACTGGGATCAAGTCATGCCTTAATCGTCTCTCTAAGCAGATTGAGCTCATTGAGTCTTGTACTAAGGCAAATTTCTCCATCTTTTAATCATTCCTGTGACTTTTCTGAACCCTCTCCAATGTCCCTTTTGTACTGTGAATTTGGAAACAGCGTGCCAACAGTCATCACATGAGTGGCAAAGACAGAGGCTGTCTTTGGCCTCTCTGCTCCTACTCAATATTCCCATTTATACATCCAAGAATGGTGTCATCCCTTTTGCTCACAGCACTGCAGTGGGAGCTCATGTTGGGCTGATTATCTATCGTGACTTCCCAAGTTTTTTTCAGAGTCACTGCTTCCTAGGATAGCAACCCACATCCTGTAAGTACGTCCTGCATTCTTTGTTCCTAGAGGTATGACTTTATTATTGTTTGCTTGTGCCCTGTTTCCTGAGTAAACCAAATCCTACCCCTCTTCTTCGTTATTTACCCCTCCACCAGTCTTTGTATCATTTGCAAACCTTAGTGATAATTGTATGTTGTCTTGCAAATTATTGATAATGTTAAATAGAATGGAATCAAGAACTGATCCCTATAGGACCCCACTAAAAACACACCCACTTGAGAATCACTTTCCATTTACAAGACCCTGATCCAGTCAGTTATGTAAGCACATCTGTAACCCCACAGAGTTATGATACCTAAGGAATGAGATGAAAAAATAATACAATGCTATTATATTAATCATGTGCAATACTGGTCAAACCCTTGTCAAAAAGATATCACAGAGTTACCAGGAGATTAGAGAAGGGGCACAAGAATGATCAAGGGTCTGGAAAAAATCTTATAGGAATAAAGATTGAAAAGATTCTCTTCCAAGAGAGTTGAATAAGACGCCACATGATGAAAGCATATGAATGATCTAGCCATCCAATAACAGTAAAAGGTGGTAAATTCAAACCTGATAAAATGAAATACTTTTTCATTTAACTTGCAGTTAGACAGTGGAACTCATTGCCACATGATGTTATTGTTATTGCCAAGAATTTAATGAGTTTCTCAACAAGATTAGGTATTTATATGGATAAATAGTTATAATAATAGTTGTTGCTAATAAAAATTCTAGAAAGAATATTAATCTTTGTGCTTCAGAATGTAAACCAATCCCTAACTATCAAAGACACGGATGAGACTTGATGGAGGTGCAGATTATCTCACAGCTGCCTAGTAGGAGATACTTATACCTTGTTCTAAAGCCTCTGGTGACAGCCACCACCAGAGAAAGGATACTGGGTTTGATGGACCTTGAGTCTGATCCAGTCTGGCAATTCATATGTTAAGTCCATGCTGAACCAATGGTATGACAAGGAAGTGGGCTGATAGAACTGTAGTAGAATTTATTTGGGGAGACATATCATGCGTGGTTGGAAAAGAATCCCTGGTATATTCACAGATTTTCATAGAAGGCACATGTAGACATACAAATACAATTTAATTATTGATATTTTCATTGCAATTATCCAATACATGCACAATCAGGGTAACTGCATACACAGATTAGGTGCTTAATTGCAAACACACGCTTTGCACAAATCCAAATATTCTGAAAATCAAGGGCTATGCATTGTATAAATCAGAGGATCTGGGTATGAGGAAACAAATCGCCAGATTTCTGAGTGTCGTCGTTTTATCATGTCTTTCCTGGAAATTGTTTTGTCAGTTATTTAGCAGCTTTGAAAATCTCTTTCCTCCTACAAATCAACACAAGGCTGCAATAAATTAGCGTGGACCCTGGCATGTTGGCAAACTGATCCTGCTTGCACAGATTTTTCTAGATAAGCTAGATAAAAAGTTGATTTCAGTTCATTTCATGGCTGCACATACAGTTTTTCTAGGCAGCCAAAATCCCTCTATTTCACATTTCTGGGTCCAAGCCATTTTCAATGTCAGATTTCTCCTTTGAGAATAAAAATCTGATTATATTAAGCTGCTAGACCCTAATGTTGATTTCGACTGCATCCTCCTGTCTTGAGCTTGCCTGAAGTGTGCCTTTTACACCAGCGTGGGGCTCCTTCTCCCATCATTGTTGACTCCACAATGAAAACTGTTTGTGTTATTCTGTCCCAGAACCTTTGCCAATTACACATGTGTCCTGCACTGATAGCAGCAAGCTTTGGCAAGACTCTTGGTCCATCAGATAAGAACACTAACCTTATTTCTTCAGCTATAATGGACCTCAGGGCCGAAGAGCAATGCTGTGCAGGGTTTCTTTTGCTCCTCATGAGCGTCTTAGTCCCTGGTAAGGTTTAAAGATCCAGGAAAGAGGAACCACTACAGGGGCGGAGGTGAGAACAGAGATGTAGAGAGAGGGTTCCTTGGGGAATGGCATCAAAATGGGTGTCATAAGATCCCTTAGGGAGATATTAGCGTAGACCCACCTTCCAGGGCAACTGGAGTCCTAAACACTGGGACATTAGCTGCCTCCTTGCTTCACACCTGCATCCTCCAGGCTAGCAGCATCCAGCAAATATGTGGGGTTGGGGGCAGGGGTGGTGTGTAGGAGCAAAGTGAAGAAACAGTGCTCTGAACTGCAGACCCCGTCCCGCTCTTCCAGCCTCTGCTGGCCCAGGAACCAAGGACTGAGACGGGGCTCGGATCCATTGCCAGGATAATCTTTCCTCAACACTGAGCTTTGCAAACAGATGCGTGACCCTTTCCTGACCCAACGTTCTTGTGTTCAAACCTTGTCCAAGCGTCAGATAGGAGCAAACAGAGCAGTGATTCCCACCTGGTCATCCTATGATCTCCACTGTGCCAACCAGTGACCTCCAACCCTTAGGTTCGGTGCCCTGCTGCTCCCTTCCTGTGCAGAAGAAAACCATTCTTGTCTTCTGGATCCCTGGTACTTCCCACACAGCCAGAAACCTACTCACTCACACCTGCAAATAGCCTTCTCTCTCTGCCACACACACACACACACACACAAACACCCCATTCCCCTGCAGCCAGCATGTCCCTCTGACTAGCCCTACCTTTGCACAAAGGTCCTAGGCTGAACAATAGTGCATTTCTCTTTCAATCCCCTGTGGAGTGCAACATCTGCCAATGGCTTATTGCAAGTTTGGCCCAAGCGCCGAGGTTCAAAGGATTCTGTGAGAATCTCAGCATCCTTTGTGAAGAGCATGTTTCTGGCCATCATGCGTGCAAAGTGAAACCTGCAAACGGGGCCTGAGCATAACCTGAAAGCTCAGAAACCTGGAGGCCAAAAAAAAAAAAAAAAAAGAGATTTTTTTAAGCCAGCCCCTGGGTTTCTGAGGCCTGGCTCCTAATTTTTGAGGAGTTAGGATTGGCAATGCTCTGGGTGAATGCTCTAAATTGCCTCGGGGTGCAATGCTGCACCCTGGACCACTCCTAAAGCGAGCTGCCCTGCGTGCACTGTTGCAGATTCACTGTGGTTTACAGCACATGCAGTGAATGGGAGTCAGTGGCGTGCCTAGACCCTGAGTCTTGAGGAGCCTGCCAGATAAGGGGAAGACAAGGGCTAGCTGAATGCCTGTACCAAATACATGAGGCAGTGTCTAGGGCACCAGCCTAAAGTTTATTTGGACAAGCTGGAGTGCAAGTCCCTGCTTCATCATAGACTTTCTATGTGACCATGGGCAAGTCATTTAGCCCTCTGTGCCTCAGTTCTCATCTGTACAATGGGGGGTAATACCCCGTCCTTCTTCACAGTAAAACTAGCAAGGTGCTCAGATACTGTGGTGATAGGGGCCAGATAAGGATCAAGGGGGAGCCCCACGGGGGGGCACCCATCCCACGTGGAAGCCTGACCGAGCAGGCCATTGGTAGGAGGCCTGGGTCAAACACAGGGCTGGCTTATCTTGGGAGGCGTCAGTGTTGACTCCAAAACCCGGTGCTGAAAAGGAAAAGTGTTTCTCCACTTGAACCTCTCAGCTCGAGCTTCTGCTGCCAAGGTCTGAAAATAAAAGGAACCGTCATTTCAAAGAAAACTCTAGCCCCCCCCCCCCCCCCGGGGGGGGGTTTTTTTTTTTTTTTTATTCTCAGGAAAGCAGCATTCTGTCAAAATGGCCCTGACACATCCTGCCTCTTGGCCAGGAGAACGTGCATCATAGAGAAAGGTGAGATCCAGTTTGTCTCCCCTCCTCCCAGTGCCTGAAACCACGCTGAGTAATCAGCCAAGCGACTCCGCACGAGGCTCCAGAGCCACGTAATGCTGTCAGCTTCCTTCTGTCCTTTTCCTTTCTGCTGACTTCCCCTCCCAGCCTTCTGTTTATGGGAATAGCCAAGGGTCGTGGCAGAGGAAGCTGGGAGGGACCACCAGTCTTTCCTTTCCCCTAAGGCGGCCTTTTGCAGCCACTGCTGTCATACAACAATAAGCTGTTCTTTGCACTCCCAGTGCCTCCTTCCAAAGAGTTTTACTGACAATAAGATGAACTTCACCCCGGGACAGTGGACCACTGCTTAGAATTATTAATTATTTGTATTACCACAGTGGCGGGATGCCCTAGTTGTGGGCCAGGATCCCATTGCGCTAGGTGCTGTACAAACACAAAACAATGTCAATCCCTGTCCCAAAGAGCTAACAATCCAAGTATAAGAAAAGAGACAACTAATAGATAGAGTGGCAGAGGAGCACAAGGAAACAACGAAACAGTGTTGTTCACCGTGATAGCCTAAGCATTACCATTCTCAGTGCCTGACTGCCCTATGGCGAATTTCACCCATTAAACTGCTGGCCCTGAGAAGTAGGTGCTACCATTATCTCCATTTCACAAATGGGAAGGCTGAGGCGCAGAGCTGGGATGTAAATTGCTGCAGGGCGCAGAGCAAGTCTGTTATAGGGTCTGAAACAGAGCCATTTCTCCTTAGCCCCAAACGTACGCTTTAATGATTGGACTTTTGCTGCCCAATCTTGGGTGAATAGAAAGTAAATATCCACGGCACTCTGATACCTGTGGGCTGCCCGGAAATCTGCACTTCATAATGGAAATGAGCCAGATTTGAATTTAAATCTATTAAGCATGATCATATGTGTATCATATATTCAGAATATTACCAAGCAGGCCAAGCTTAAAGATATTTGTCGTGTATTCCACCATCTCATATGCAAGGGATACTATATGATTTGTGGATGCTGCGTATTACATAGCCATATAATCATATCAGTTGAGAGAGCAGGTTGGACAAACGGCCCATCTTGTCCATTTCTCTCTCTGACAGGCATTTCTTTATTCCTGATGTTTCTCTGAGGATGGTGACTTGGTCTCCAGAACAGCAACTCACCAGTGCATAAAGCAGGGGTTTGGAAGATGGGGCCCCTTCCTACCCCAGAGTCAACTAGCTGTTTCTTGAAATCTGTGGTGTCAAATTAGGAGTGACTGAATGGTATCATTAGCTCAACCTGAAGCTGATATTGGTTCTTCTGAGGGCTAGTCTTCACTGCTAGCAGCAAATTCACCACTGTCAGATCAATTAGGAAATCGATAGCTGAAGACCACACCGGCAACTGGAGTAATGCTGAGTCAGAGGGACAGCCCTCCCTCCTGACACAGCACAGTGGGGATGCTGGGCATAATGAAGTTGAAGGCAAATACGCAAGTTATTTTAAGTACCTTGCATATCTTCCTTCGACTGTTGCTGAAAAAACCAGGCGGTGTAGACCCACCCAGCTCCTATCTCTAGAACAGTGGTTTTTACTGGTGTGCCATGAGAAGTGTCCAAGTGTGCCACTGAATTTTGTACAAAAGTAATGAAAATCAACGTAAAACAAACATTGTTGCACCTTCAACAACATTCTATCCAACCAAAAGTACAACTCAAAACTCATGAAAATTAATCATCAGATTAAAAGCAAGGTTTCAGTCTTTTAGTTCTAAAAGATGAACATGCTAACTGGCCAAAGGATAAAATTGAGGTGATGTGTATTTTCTTCTGGTAGATATGAAACATTAATACATTATATCCTGCTTTAGCTTATTGCAAATGTATGCACTGCATTGCAAACTATTCGAGCAAGATCATAACCATAATAAATGTGAGTAGATGTGACATTTATGAGCAATCAGTTCAGCTGAAAAAAGTGGGTGTGTCATGGAATTGTTTGTCTCATTAAAATGTGCTGTGTTACTGAAACGACTGGGAACCATTGCTCTAGAACAGGGGTCTCAAACACGTGGCCCGCGGGCCGCATCCAGCCCATAAAGCTATTTCCTGCGGCCCGCAATGACATGATCATTATGATATCTGCAATATCGTTATATGGAAAGATTTCAGTGGTGCGGCCCTCGGGCTAAGATACTAATCCTCATGCACCCCTCATGGTGATTTAAGTTTGAGGCCCCTGCTCTAGAATGCAAAGTTTGCACCTAGTATTGCAACGTTCCCTTTCCCCAGGAGTCAGTCCTTCTTCGTATCAAGCTGCTATGAATTTCTGTAGTAGTCTCTTTTTGATGAATATTGACAGCCTCTGCATTGGGAATTTTAATATTTTGGAAGCCAGGATACCAGCCTGTGAGTTAAGACATCAGATGCAAGTCCAGGGCTCTTTCATTCCATGCTTAGGTTCTTTCAGTCCTGCTTAGGGTCACCGTCCAATCTCCCACTCCACAGTGAAAATTGTCCATGCAAATCTTACAAGAAATTTCCAATATCCCCAGCCCCCAACCTAGCAAATGTAAACAAAACTTGTCAATTCCAAGGTAGGTTACAGTGTGGAAACCAGACCAAAAACCTAAAAGAGCTCATTAAAGGGCCATAGGCCCAACTGAGAAAGCAAGAAAACTACTAAGTGCATTTTGCAGACAACAGCCGTCTGCAGAAAGCTGGTGAGGTAATTGTCTGTTATAACTTATAACACGTCAAGGACCACAACAGTTTGGAGCAGCAGAAAACGTTTCCCAGATGTAGACATCCTACATGATTATGTCAAATACTTCTCAGATGGGGGGAAATGTTCCTTTTCACTCTTAGCTGTGTTTGTGCAGGCTGACAGGCTGCCTTCTCTGCAGCAATCATTGCTAGACAGCTCTGTGTTACAGACCCTCTCCTGGAGAAATCTGCGCTGTGCTATCAGAGGCCTGTGTTTTTGGAGCTCAAGCTCTGGAGTGCAATGCCCACTTCCTTCTTTGGGGGGCATCTGTATCTTGATTTGTTTTGTTTCCCTTTGGAGGAGCAGAAAACCTTTACCAGCTAGTGAGGCTTCAGCAGCCATCACTTGGAATCCTAGAGATGCCAGCTAAGGCAGCGTGACAATCCTTCTTAAAGCCTTGCATGCAAAAGCCAACCACCATCTGGTTGCTTTGCATGTTGCTGGGCTTGTCCTCTGTCACTCCATGGGTACATCTACAAGTGAAATGAGAGCTCACCCCTAGGGTACAGCTGAACCTAAGACTGCATTGTTAAGGGTTGTTTCTTTGGAGCAAACTTGTAGCATTGTAACATGGTGTGGCTTGTCTTGCAACATCCTCAAGCTGAATCGCCATCTTCCTGTGTGGATTAATGCACTGTTAAAGTGTGACGCCTGTCACCAAAGTTATTTTGGATCCTTTGGGGCAAGATTTTCAGCTAAGCGATGCACAGTTGTGCGTGTGACATGAATGCAAAACTGGGCCTCATGTGACTGTGCAGTTGAGGTTACTGCATGTGCAAACATGAAAACCTCAAACACAGGCAGCTAGTTTTGCACAGTTCCGTGTGTGGGTACCAACTAATTACTTGTATATTGTGCATGCCTACATTTAACATTGTTAGGATATGCAAAATCAGTATAAAATGTGACCCATCTTTAAATGGTGTAGGACTCCCCCCCTCTATGAGTTTTTGCATTTCCTTGTCCATTCATGCTGTCTCATTGGCTTCACTCCCACTGATTAGGCTCAAGCGTATACTCACAGCTAACTGGTTGGCATACATAACCACTGGCATGCAATAATCTTGGAATCTTTTGCATTTAGCCTTTGTGTCTTTCTCCTGCATTGCTTTAGTCCATTCATTTTCACCCAACATTTCCTGAATGTTTCTTCAATGTGCTTTACTGGAACTCACTGAGATATTTCCCTGCATAGGGCTAGGCAGGATGAAGCCATAAGCACTTTTTTTGCAAAATCACATATCTATAGTTCTACAAGAGGCATCCCAACACAATGTTAGGAATGCCTTTGCTTTCAAATGCTTCTGAATGGTCACTGAAGCATTTATCTCATTTCCCCTCTTTTAAAGTAGCATTGGTTTCTATGATGCATTATGGAAACCTTTATTATGACATGTTCAATCAACTGACATTTTAGTAGCAAGACATGAAAAAAATCTCAAGAAAGGAAACCTGCAGATTAGGAGACTCGGAGCAGAGCCTAGGAGACAAGGTTTTCCACAAGAAGGGGGAGCTGGCCTTTTCCTGCAAATAACCTGATCTTCTGGCACTACCAGGCATGAAATAGACATTTTCTGTCAACAGAAAGGGAGGGAAGTGCTTTATGAGGCCACTGTATTAGAGTACAGGTAATGCTATGAAAAAACCACCTTGCCAAACTCATCGCCAGGTGCAGCCTACCCACAGGCCAGGCTACACCAACTCCACCTGACAGAACGGACGTAAATCTGCAGATACCTCTTCATTGCTACAATGGTCAGTAGTCACCTTTCAAGATCCATGGGTCCTACACGTGCCTATCACAGAACGTGGGGCACCTCAGCCAGTGCACTAAATGCCCCAGTAACAACTATGTGGGTGAACCAAGACAATCACTTCACTCTTGAAGGAACTCGTGCAGAAAAATGATAAAGGGCAGAAACAGCCTGTCATCCTCAGAACACTTTTCACAAAACAATCATGCATATCTGACCTCTCGCTCCTCCTCCTCCTCCAACAAACCTGAGCAGCTTCTTCAAAAGATGAGAATTTAAATCCACAACACTGCTAGAAACCACAAATCACGTACCTAATAAAGACACTGGACTTACAGTTCATTTCAACAAGCCATAGTCCACTCATGCTCCTTTGTCTCAGGCTGTAGAGGCTTTTGAGCTCAGAGTGCTCTTCTGCACGTTTGGGAAAGGTAGTCAGAGTGCTACAGCTAAATAGCAGGAGAACAGGAGCTGTTATAAAACTGCTCGGGTTGTACAGACTCGACTGATTTTACCAACTTGGCTATGCAGAAATCTCAGGGATGATGGCACCACTGATTTGGCAGCTCTTTTCCTGCATTTCTTGCACACTTAACCAACCCAAAGCAGCCAAGTCAACAGAGTTGGCTGTTCAAGGAATTCAGGATTGTGTATACCTTTTGTATAAAAGCTAACGAGTAATAGTTTCTTGCCAAAAATTAAAGAAAAAGCCAAGAATAGCAAATGAACCTTTCAAATGTTTCAGTGCTGACCAGATGCTTTCTCCTAACTTCATGGGATGTTGTGCCTAGAACTTATTTTCTTGCTGTAATCAAGAAAATAAAGTGTGTTGATGGGAGCTGTTGAATGGCAGCCAGTTCTGCTTCTCAGTGGCTCCTCTGAAATCCAGGTCCATGTCTTTCACATGTGGCTGGCTAGCCATTGAGGCAATTCATTAATGCTGAAACGAAAAATGTGTTTATGGGAGTCTGGAAATAGTTGGGGGAAATGTAATACTTTCCTTTCTGAAATGCTGGGTTGTTTCAGTGATGAGCACTGAATACTAACATAAACACAAACACAAATGACTGTTCAGAAAGCACACATGCACCCCAGCCAAACCCACATGTACACCCCTTATAATATGCACTCACGCACATCTACATCCCTTATACCTGTGTAGGATGCAAGCACACATGGGAGTACTTGGCACCTGGCTGGCACCATGCATAATCACAGTACTTTACAAACTAACTCATTATAAACAAGGGTGGAACATTTAAGACAATGGGAAATTTACCCTTGACTCCAAGAGCAGCAGAGTTAGGCTAATGTTTCAGTCTTTTGCAAATCCCACTGGTAGTATGTTATATACACTATTCAGTCACACATACACATGACTGTGTAGTCATTCCTCTGCTCCCAGTCTTATCCTTACACCATCCAATTAAAGGCATGGGGCTGTGCTTTCAAAACATGGCTTTGGTTTGTGCGTGTGCAGTTTTGTGCACCCAAATATTTTGCAGTGTGATAGAACTTGCACACGCACCATACTCTTTTGGCTGTCTGTTCAGTTCCAAGGTCTCAGTATTCACACTGTCGTTTATGCACATGCCACGGCAGGTTCCCAAATCAAGGCTGAAGAGAAACCTTGAAACTACTGAGTCACCACAGAACATCCTCAGACACCTCTGTTGTGTCATTGAGAAATACCAAGACTGTTCAATCATACACACAACTGACTCAGTGCAAGGGGCAGTTAGTACTAGCTCAACGCATGTCACAAGTGTGATGAGTTTCCCAGTTTCACCCTTGATAGAAGGGGCACATTGCAAGTGAGAGATTTCTGTCTGGCTGCACTCAGCTCCAGAAGGGCCAAAGTGGAAGACAACCTTGCAGGAGCGCTGGTTTTAGAAAGGGCTGAATTCAATGGAAGCACTGCCTCTGAAAATCATGCACTGGCTTCTTTCTTGTGGCAGGATTGCTGATGAGGTGTTACAGAGGAGAACAGCAAGCTCTGTGCCAGAAGGGAATGGCTAACGGCAAATAACTCTCATGTCCCTTGAAAGAGGGAAGGAAGATTTTCTCAAGTGAAGGCTGAGTGCAAGAGAGAAGATCCTGAAAAGCTCACAGTGCAAAATTTGATCCTGTGCTTGTCCTGGGGCAGTTGACCGAGTTGCCTGTTGGGTGGAGCAGGCGAAGAACAGCAGCAGCAGCAGCTCTTTTGGCTTGACGGTGAGTTTCCTCTGCTCCAGAATGGGGATTTTTGGTTGCAGTTACAATCCTCTATAAACAAGGACAACTTTTGTTTATTACATAAACAAAGACTTTCTCCACTTCCTTGTGACTGCTGCCTGGTTTCTATGCTGTGAAGGCTCGCTTTTCCAGGGTATGAGTGAGCCAGTACTCACATGGTAGCTTGGGACACCTGATGGGCAGCCTCTTCCTCATTAATTATTTGATCATAGCACCTAGGAGCTATCAGTCATGAAACAGGACCCCGACGCACGACATGCTGTCTAAATGCAATACCAAATGGCAGTCCCTTCCCACATAGCTAAGTGACTGGCCTGTGTCAGCTGATTTGGGCTGTTACGGGGCTGTAAAACTGCAGTGCAGGTGTTTGGACTCACTGGAGTCTGAACTCTGGCACCGTCCTTCCCAGGCCTGCACCCCAAACCAGCTGACAAGGGCTAGCCATGGTTCTTTATACAGTGTAGACATACCCTCAGTGACTGTTCAGTGGCCCATGTGAAATGTATTTGGGGTTCTTGTGGCATGTAACCTACTGCTTAAACCAGCATCAGTACCAGGTGACTGGAAGGTAGCAAAAGTGATGCCAATCTTTAAAAAAGTGCTGTAACAACAATCCTGGCAATTACTAGTCAAGAGGTCTAACTTCAGCATCAGGCAAATTGGCAGAAACAATAGTAAAAAACAGAATTCTCAGACATATACATGTAAATGGACACTGTGTTGGGAAAGAGTTACCATGGCTTTTGTAAAGGGAAACCATGCCTCACCAATCTATTATAATTCTTTGAAAGGGACAACAAACGTGGGCGAGGATGATGATCCAGTGGATATAATGTACTTGGACATTCAGAAAGCCTTTGCAAGGTCCCTTGCCACAAACCCATAAGCATATTAAGCAGTCATGGAATAAGTAGAAAGGTCCTGTCCTGGATCAGTAAATGGTTTAAAGAAAGGAAACAAGAAGTAGGAATAAAGAATCAGTTTTCACAGTATAGAAAGGTAAATAGTGCCCCCCCCCCCCCAAGATCTGTCCTGGGACCAGTGCTTGTCAACATATTTTTAAATGATTTGGACAGAGGGATAAACTAAATTTGCAGATCATACAAAATTATTCAAGATAGTTAAATTGAAAGCTGTCTATGAAGAGTTACAAAGGGATCTCACAAAACTGGGTGACAGGGCAACAAAATGGCAGATGAAATTCAATATTGATAAATGCAAAGTAATGCACACTGGAAAACAGAATCCCAACTATACATATGAAATGATGGGAGCTAAACTAGCTGTTACCACTCAGGAAAGATCTTGGAGTCATGATGGACAGTTCTCTGTAAACACCTGCTCAGTGTCCAGTCAAAAAGAATAAGTATGATAATAAGATAGAAAATATCATAATGCCACAATATAAAGTCATGGTATGCCCATACCTCAAATACTGCATGAAGTTCTGGGAGCCTCATCTTAAAAAAAAGATATACTAGAATTGGAAAAAGTACAGAGAAGGGCAACAAAAAAAGATTAGCCTGTAGCAGCTTCCATAGGAGGAGAGGTTAAAAAGACTAGGCTTTAGGAAAGACATGACTAAGGGGGGAGGAGATGTGATAGCAGTCTATAAAATCATGAATGATGTAGAGAAATGAATAAGGAGGTGTTATTTACCCCTTCACATCACACAAGAACCCAATAAAATTAATAGGCAGCATATTTTAAACAAATATGAGGAAATACTTCTTCACACAACGCACTATCGACTTGTAGAACTCATTGCCAGGGGAAGCTGTGAAAGCCAAAACTATAACAGGGTTTGAAAAAGAACTAAGTTCCTGGAAGACAGATCCATCAATGGCTATGAGCCCAGGTGGTCAGGGACCGAACCCTATGCTCTGGACGTCCCTAGGTTCTGACTGCCAGAAGCTGGGACTGGACGACAGGGAAGGGATCACAGAAAATTGCCTTGTCTGTGCACTCCCCCTGAATTTCCAGGCACCAGCTGCTGTTCGATGACAGGATACTGGGCTAGAAGGACCATGGTCTGACCCAACCTGGCCATTCAGATGTTCTTATGTCTCCCTCCAGTACTTACTGGGCAGAGGCACACCTCATCAAAAGCTACCATCTCATTTGGCGCTTGCCTGCCCTTTGTTGACTATCTTCAGTGGAGAGAGCAAGGGAGAGAATGGACCACGAAGACTCAGCTTCTCTTCTTCTCGTACCTGGTGACATCAGATAAGGCTGCAGCACCTTGGTGGCTTATATCATGGGGAAGCTGCCGCATCTGCTCTGTAGCCAAAGGGCCCTACTCCCCAGGGCTGGCAACACTACACTTTTCAACAGCGTGAAGGTCACTCAAACAAAGGAGGCAAACAGTAACAAAGTGACCCCAAGCAGGGAATGAAGTCACAAACAGGAGGATATCCCCACAATCAGCTCAGACTCCCTCTGAGTCTGATGCAAAGCTCATGGAGAGGTTCCCCTGTGACTTCAGTGAGTTTGCACAGGGCAATAAACCTTCCTCACCTGCTAAAATAAGGGATGGGGGGTGGGCGGGTGGAGAACATTTCAGAATCAACTTTTCCTGAGTGTTGTAAGTGTCCTCAGTTAAATATGGCCTCTTTGAAATGTCTCAGAAAAGACCAAGTGAGAAAGAAGTTACCACACAAACCAATTAAGCTGATGTTATTACAGTGACCTGATCTAGGAGCCATGGCACTGACAGCTAATGGTGATGTTCTGCCTTAATTCGTCCTGCTATAGCTTGGGCAAGTGGGAACACATCCAGCCATCCACAGGGAATAGCAGCCTGCCAGCTTTCCTTGCAGAGAAGAACAGGGTGATGTCAAGCGGGCCATATCAAAATACCCAGACATAGGAAAGTTTAAACTTCTTCATGGGAGGAGGGTATCAAAACTCTTCAAATTTCACCTGTGGTCACCCTCTCACCATGTGAAAACTCCAGCCAGGGAATGCAGTCAATGGAGTCACAGACAGCAGACCATCCCTGCCATGTAGGAAGGTTCATCTGTGGTTTGGGAGGGGAAGAGCTACAGAGAATGAAGATCAGGCCAAAAAGAAACACACTGGGCCTGGCCTCCCATGCACCCCCTCGAGAATGATCGGCTAATTCTGCTCTCCAACATTACCACCTCCAGGTGGTAACAGCTTTCAGCATTCACACATCGGGTTAGTCACCCAACATGTGCACACTAGTGTGTGGTTTGTACACACACTAAGTGGTTACAACAATTATACAGGCAGACCTAAGTGTGCAAAATTGGGCACTGGCTGAAACACTTGACCCTTAGAGGTGGGGGGCCAAACTCAACCCTGCTGGAACTTCATTGATGTCAACGCGTTTCACTTGGGATGAACTGGTCCTCACCTAGCTAGCTGCTTCAGCTGGGTTTAATCTTTAACTTCTCTATGAGGCTTACAGCCTTTGACTCCTGCACTCTGTTTTCTGTCTTTTGGAAATATTTGTTTTAGGGTTAGGCTGTTTTAGAAAAAGATGGAGTACATGTTGCCAAGCATAACACTGGGCCAATCACTGCAGGCAACGTGCAGCCTGCAGAGTCGGTTTGTTCTTCCAGAGCTCAGACACAGGGGAAAGAGCTGGTGTGTGGATTTGGGGAGTAAGGGAGATGAGAGGCACCTGGTTGGTGCAGAGATTGAATGGATCTATGGATGGCCTTGTTAATACATTGCACATTTGCAGAGCCCCAGTTTGCACCCCAGTGAGTCTAGAGATGAGGATCACAGCAAGTTGTTTCCAATGCCTACTGGACTACAAACATCATCCTCATCTATATTCACTCCCTTATGTATCACACAGTACACATATGCACAGTATGACCAAATGCTGGCTAGCAGACACTCAGCTAATCAAAGGTCCATCATGCCCCCACAACAGCAACCTGTGCCATCCAATACAGTTTTGTGGGTTATCCTATGACACAAACAGGGGTACATTCATTCCAGTGTCCTGATAATTAAACTCAGGATATTATGTTTTATTTAAATCCACCCCCCTCCCCACATTACCCTTGGCTATAGTAATTTTCTTTGCTTCCTGCCTGTAATGGGTCACAGGCCATCCACCCCTTTCTGTCCCCTCCCACCCATACCCAGAACTCACCACAACTTTTTGCTGTCACCTTCGCTCTTCATTTACAGTGTCTCACAGCAAGCCCTTTCTCCCCAGCTATAGCCCACCACTCAGTGGGTGTTCAACAACCCCTAGCTGCCACAAGCACATTACAACTACCAATTTCCTGCCCAGGTCTCTATATACCTAGCTGGGCCAGGTCCCAGCTACTCCCTCTTGGCTCGTTAGGGTCTGACTCAGCCCTAATTAGCCAGGCATCTGTTCCAGCCCTCTGAGCCACAGCTTGCAGGGTGTCTGAGGGATTTGTCCTCTCTGCGACGCTGTCCCACCACCTTGTGGAGTGTTATTGTGGGCTCTTGGACAGCTACCATGTTCTACCTCAGAGGTGGTTGCATTTCTGGGGGGAATGAAATTATCTCATCTTCTAGAAACTGTAGGAAAGCTCCTTGGAATACCGGCCTTCTATGTCTGTATAGTCCCTGGCACAGCAAGGCCCTGATTTGTTTGACCTCCAGGTGCTTCTGCAATTGCATGTTAAACAATGATAATAATAATTAATAAATGATTGCTAACTGTCCTCCTGCTAAAAGTGCTCCCCAGACAATCAGGGTTTAGTAGCCGATTAATCCTACATCATGAACTGTGAATAACTGGAATGAATGATTCATGCAGCAGTCCCTGGACCACCCCTCACCCCCAAGTCTGAACATTGTCCCAGTTAGTCAGGGAATCCTTACAGTGAATCCATTTCAAGGAATCAGGAGTGGCTCCTGAATTATTTTGATATGTTGAGCCGTTGACAGTGTGGCCCAGCAGATAAGGCACTGAGCTCCTATTCAGGAGACCTGCCTTTAGTTTCTAGCTCTGCTCCTGCCATTCCTGGTTGACCTTGGGCAATTGACTTCAATGTTCTGGGCCTCAGTTTTCCAATCTGCAAAATGGAGTTAATGACATTTACCTATCTTGCTAAAGTGCTTTGAGGTCATTGATTCCTGAGGCGCCCTCAACTACCTACCCACGGCCTTTTGTCTTTAATTTACGTGGCTATTTTTTGTTGTGTGTTTGTACAGCACCGAATATGCTGCCACCATGTTCCATGAGTGGGACTCCCAGGTGCAACTTTAAAACAAATAATCCTAAATGATAGCATGAGTAAGCTCTACTGCCGATGGGCTTACTCACCTGCCTACAGTGCATTTTCCCAAAGTCTGTGGAGGCCTCCACATGCCTTTGGATAAGGCTGGAGGTGCAGGGTCTATTTTTAGCATGGTGGGAGCCAGCGGACAGCCCCAGCATCAGCCTCTTGGAGAAATAATCAGAAGTGCAAAAGACAAGGGGGGATGAGGAGGGGAGACTTAAAAAAAAATACTTTTGTGTTTAAAAAATGTTTCAGCCACAGAGTCTGCATCCCCAGCCAAACTTCCTCTCCTAGGTGTGGTGCTGGAGCGCAGGAATCTATAAAGGGAAACCGGGGCAGTGGAGGGGAGAGGGGAGAGAAATCCAAGAGCCCAATAATAAAAAAAAAAAAGAAAGCCCTGTGCAGAGTGACGGCTGTTGGGCTAAGGTCCAACTCGTCAGACGCCAGGCCTGGTGAGGCGGGTGATGGGAGAGGTCACCCAGCTGGCTTTTACAATGATCTTATCTCTGCCCAGGAATATCCAACATTTCCTCTCCGTATGCCGCTGTGAATGTGAACTATGAGAAGCTGGAGGGCTCAGGCAGCCCCCCCAGTGGCTTTCCCTCTCCCTCCCTGGCTGCCTGTCTCTCTGGCGCTGTCTCCCCCACCTTCAGGCGGGCTTTATTTATGTTCTCCTTCTGGTGCGTGGGAGGTGCCGTGTGTGTATATCTGGAGACACTGGGGTTGGAGGGAGGCAGATTTTTTTTCCCGGTGAAAGTTAAGAGGCTGGAGAAGCGATGGAGCCATTGTTGGGCCAGGGACACAGAATATGTGTTTATGTCACACCCCAAGCAGGGTGTCTGCTGGGCTCGGCTGGTTTACCCTCTCTGGCCTTCGCAAGGGTGGACGTCAAGGCAGGCATGACCTTGCCCACGTAGCTATCCCTGATTGACACGCAGCCCGGCCGGAGGAAGGCCCTTGGCACCTCACACTTCAGTTACTGAGCCTGGACCAAGTTGACTGAGTGAAGCAAAGATACCACAACCGTGTTTGGCGCCAGCAAGCATAGAAAGATCTTGGTTTCCTTACTCATAGCTCTCCTCCGTTTGCAGCCCTCCCGCACCCCTCCTCTCCCGCCTTCCTGCCTTTGTCATATTTCATTTCCCCTCCTGCCTGTCTCCTTCTTCCTTCACCTGTTCTGTCTGCCTTCCTCTTTTCTCTCCCTCTCAGATCAGCCAATCTGAAAAATGTCTCACTTAGGCATTGTCACTCCTTAGGCTGTTCTCCAGAGAGAAACCTCGCACCAGCTGGTCTGGGACCACGTGGACAGGTGTATGTGCACATGGCAACACTTAGAGTGAGCAGGACAGATTTTCCAAAAGCTCAGCTGCAGGCAATTCCCGGCCTGCTGAGTGTGTCTGAAAAGTTGGCTCAATATTTCTGAGTTCCCGTCCAAAAGAAAAGGGTGTCGGCTGCCCAGACGCAGTCTGATGCTGGACAATGCCCTCCGAAAGGTGCGGTTCTCCCATGTGGCAACAAGCATCAATAACTTATTTTGTCTATGCTCCACCCAGTGCTGACCATGAGCAGATGTCTGACCAGAACAGGTGCAGCACCGCCCAAAGCATTTTGATGGGTTAGCACAATGCAACAAACAAAAAGGCAGGAGCTGTCATTCTGCTGAGAGGCCCAGTGAAGCCAAGATCACAGCAAGCCGAAAAATCTGTATTCAGGATGGGCTACAAATGGGGTAAGCCCAACATTGCCTTGCAAACCACACTATAGCTCACGTCCTGGGTTATTAATGTAGCTCAGGAGATCTCAGCAATTTACAGCCGTGCTGGGCATGGGTTTACGAAGGCAGTTGTGGTCCAATGAAAAGGGTTTCACAACAGACTTTGGATGTAAGTCACTGTCCTCAAAGTCACTGAAAAAGGTGGGATTGTTGTAAGATGCGGTCATGAAACACGGGGCCAGTATGGGCACCCGCTACTAGCCAAATCCACAGTGGATGGACTCTGGCGTGAAGCAGCGTTTTGGTGAATACAGGCTTCACCAAACTCGTATGTCACTCCAGCTATACCCTTGCAAATTTTGGTCCTGACCCTGATGGGAGCTTTGCTATTAACTTGAATGAACACAGGACCAGGCCCCAGGTTTGTGGGGTTGCTGTGTTTCACTGGTCCAGGGAAGCTGAGCTGAGACGAATGGGAATGATTATGCGGTGTTGGAGTGAGTGTTGAGCTTGACTTTGGCTGAAATCTCTCTTTGCAACTAGTAACATTTTAAGTCTGTGGACGTGTTTACTGTACATCTTGGCATGGAAATCGACCAGACCGCATCAGTCCCGAAATGCTCCTGACCTGATTCCATTGAAACGTGGAACTAGCACATAGCCCAGGCCCCTGGACTGGAGTTATCAGAAGGACAGGAACCCGAGGAAGCACTAGTTTCACTGGCCAGCTACCAATTTCAGCTGTGCTGCCACAGAGGAACAACTCGACTAACCTTAAGCCTTATGTTTCACTGGAAATCTGCTCCAATTTCAGCCAGGGGTGGCTCCCCTCTTTCAGTCTTTTCTCAAAGGGGGAATGGCAACCACCTCACATTCCTCCCATCATGGCACTCTCCTCTAAGCTCCAGTACAACTGGGATCAGACAGATCCGACACTCACACGCCAAGAGCTGTACTGGGATACTAAGATCAGGAAGCGGAAGATGCAAACTACGATAGACCCTCTGTGCCATCCCTGACCACGACCAGCCCATATCACTCTCAGCATCATTCTGGATCTGGCTTCCTTTCACTTAGAAGAAATGCCTGATGTTCACATCCATGCAGGGGACCAAACCCCAGACAGAAAGGAGATGATCCAGGATCAGCATGCTCCAGGCATGAGACGCCACCCTGAGGCACCAAGAAAAACTGCCAATTCACAGGAGCCTGGGAATGCACATGCAGGGGGCGTGGGTGTGTTGAGGGTGTGGAACAAATGCATGGGGGGGGGGGGGTTGAGTGTGAAAGCACACAGCCTCAGCAGGGTGCTGAAGGCACTGGGTGCATGCACCCAGCCAGAGAGGGAAAGGTGCTGGCCAGGAAGGGGCTGGGGTCACTGTAGAGATAAACTGGCTGTATTTTCATCTCCTTGTAAACACTGTAGGGACAGACACTGGCAATGGACAGGTAGAACATAACTGCAGTTACCCTCTCAGCACCCACTTCTCTGTTCCTATTGCCTGAGCTAAGGGTTTTCTTTCACAAGGCAACGCAGTCAAATGGGAGTTTTCTGCAGCTGCCAACTCCAATCTGCAAGGCAATGTCTGCTCCTTAAAAAGTGCAACGAACAAGCCGCTCGCTTCCCATTAAAGCCAGTGCATGAGAGAGAAGGGCAGAGATGAGGTGCCCGGAAACTTTCAGGATCTCCTGCACAGTCATTGCTGATACGTTGTTGCAAAATATTAGCAAGGGGCTCCAGGACCTGGCAGGAAATCTAGTTGGAAACCTCAATCGTTTCTGTCTTGAGATTGAAGGATAAATTGGACAATATTTTTTTAAAAGCCTTTTGTTTTGTTTAGGGTTAAATGCAGATTGGCTTTTTCAAATCACTTCCAGACACACGCAAACCATGGCATGCAACATCCCACCACTACTCTCTGCTCTGAGTTGTGCTCTTGCACAATACAGTGCCCAGAGCCTGTCTAATGCTCAGTTTCAGATTTCAGGCTGGGGTCTGGGGGATAGTTGCAGACAGAAGGGGTTTGGACACAGATAGAAAGGGAGAGAACCTTTGCATGGGAACCGGAGTGGTAGGCCGGATGGCAGGGAGCACTCGAGGACAATACCTTTAGTCCAGTCTCCTAGTTCCACTTCCCTCCTGGCCCCTGGACACATCAGTAAAATACACAATTAATGTTGTGTAGCACCCAGCTACATGGCTGGCGTTTTACTGAACTTTGAAGTGAAACTTTTCTGCAAGGGGACCCAAGCATTCATATAATTATGCCTCACTGCACGTACAGATGAGCAGGGGGTTGGACTGGATGACCTCTTGAGGTCTCTTCCTTAATATTCTGTGATTCTAGGATGTGATTCTAGCTAGGACCATGTCCAACAGCAGCCCCAGCTCTGGCCAAGCTGTGTTTAAAAATGTGAATTTCACCTAACGAAAGTGAAATTATTAACCACCCGTTCAAACACACAGACACAGACACAGTCAGTGCAAACACACACAGAAACACACACACAGTCAGTGCAAACACACACAGAAACACACACAGTCAATGCAAATTGGTACACAACCACACAGAGAGAGAGACACACACACCAAGTCAGTGCAAACACATAGAAACACACACACAGTCAATGGAAACTTACATAGAAAGGCACACAATCAGTGAAAACTGGCACACAGCCATACACAGAGAAACACACAGTCAGTGCAAACACACAGAAGGACATACACAGTCAGTGCAAACACACAGAGACAAACACCAAGTCGGTGCAAACAAACACATAGAAAGACACACACAAAGTCAGTGCAAAAACACAAACACCAAGTCGGTGCAAACACACACACACAGAAAGACACACAGAGTCAGTGTAAACTGGCACACAGCCACACACAGAGAGATACACACAGTGAAAACACAGACACACACAAAGTCAATGCAAACACACAGAAAGACACACAACCAGTGCAAGCATATACATAGAAAGACCCACAGACTCAGTACAAACACACTGCAAACACACAGTAAGACACACACAAAGTCAATGCAAACACACAGAAAGACACACAATCTGCAAACACACAGAAAGACACACAAATTCAGTGCACACAGAGACAAACACAAAGTCAATGCAAACACACAGACACACAATCTGCAAACACAGAGACAAACACCAAGTCAGTGCAAACCCATGCATAGAAAGACACACGGAGTCAGTGTAAACTGACACACCCCCATACACAGAGAGACACAAACCCAGTCCGTGCAAAGGGACACAGAGCCAGTGCAAGCACACAGGACCCCCGGAGTTAGTGCAGACACACACACCCCCCCAGAGCCAGGCGAGGAGGGGCCGGCTCCGGCAGACCCATCACCTCTGTTTAGTGTCCCGGCCCGGGGGTGCAAAGGGCCCGGCTGAGAAACCCCCGCCTGGCCCCGCGCACTCGCCCTGCGCGCCCAGAATCCCGCAGATAAACCGCGTCGGCGGCGGGGACCGGCCCGGCCACTGCGGCCAGCCGAGGTCGGATGCAAACGGGTCCCCCCGGCCGCCCTCTCCCGGCCCCCCCATCTGCTTTTCCTGCTGCAGCCCGGAGCCGCCCCCTCCTCCTGCCGTCCCCGGCGCTGATTGGCCCGCGGCTGCTATATCTGCCCCCTTCCAGCTGGGCGAGCATCAGCCCAAAAGTTTTCCAGGAGGCGAAGCGAGCGCTTCGGATCCCGCTCCCGCTCCCGCTCCCACCGGCCCCGAGATTCTCCTCTTCGCCCCTGGTCGGTTCGGACACAAAGGGCTGTCCAGCTGGAATGAATATATCTGAGCCTAGCTACTGCAGAGAGGAGATACCGCAAGCCAGGGGCGACTGTTCATGGGGACCCGCCGCGCCAGCCGCTGAGCCCGGCCTCGCCTACAAGCCGAGCCCGGGGGCAGAGCCAGCAGCCAGCCGGACCCCCAGCCCCGACCCCGCCTTTGGATTCCGCCAAAGCGCGGCCGTGGGGGAGCCAGGAGCGCTTGGCTCAGCGGCCAGCCGTTCTCCGAGCCCGGAGCCCGGGTATGGATACAGTCCGACCTCGGCCAGGTCCGACGGGAAGGCCGGGGAGGACTCCAGGATCCGCCGCCCCATGAACGCCTTCATGGTCTGGGCGAAGGACGAGAGGAAGCGGCTGGCGCAGCAGAACCCGGACCTGCACAACGCGGTGCTGAGCAAGATGTTGGGTAAGCTGCCGGAGGGGGCTGGAGTGGGGCAGGACGCATTCCCCTGGGGGCTGGAGTGGGGCAGGGTGCATCCATTGGAAGCTGGAGGGGAGCAGGGTGCATCCCCTGGGAGCTGGGACAGGCTGCAGCATCCTTTGGGATCTGGGACAGGGCAGAGGGCACCCACTGGGATAGAGACAGGCACCTCTCATTGGATGTGTGCTGGGGCAGACTGCAGCCCCAATGGGAGCAGGGATAAGCACAAGGCGAGTTAAAGGCTTAGCGGCCACTTGCAGCTGCCCCGCTGCCTCTGGTAGTAATCGCGCTGGAACAACTGCTTTTGCTAACTCTCCAGTGCAATCGCCTCTCTGCCTCCCCTCTTGCATTGCAAAGTTTACTTACTTGCTTTCCCACTGGGTCAGGGTTTATTTCGTGTTTTGGGTTGCAGTTTCCAGTGTCCCGCTGCAGGGGTGACCCGAATGCCAGTACACGGAATGCATGTTAATTCTTTTGAGGAAAACGTGGAGCTCATAAGAAAGGCATTGCAAGCCCCTGCTTCACGGCAGGACTGAAGAGTTAAATCCCTATTTTCTTTGAGGGCCAAGGGGGCTTGGTGTCACTTCAGTCCTCTCGCCATAGGTGTGATTAGCCCAGAGGTTTGTATGGTGCTGGGTTTTTAACTGCATTCTGGATGTGACCTCCCCCCTCAAAAGTGTTTTCCTGTCTTGTATCCTAGTGAGTTTATTGTTTGCAAAGTTTGGTGCTTTCTGTCCAGAGGATGCAGTGCTGAGCTCTCTTAACAGGGTGTGCTTTCACCTTCCAGGCCAGTCGTGGAAAGCGCTGAGTGCCAGTGACAAACGCCCCTTCGTGGAGGAGGCTGAAAGGCTGCGAATACAGCATCTGCAGGATCACCCCAACTACAAGTACCGCCCAAGGAGGAAGAAGCAAGCCAAGAAAATCAAGAGGATGGAACCCAATATCCTTCTCCACAACCTTTCCCAGCCTTGCAGTGACAGCTTCAGCATGAATCATCACAGTGGCAGCCAGCCTGGCCACCACCAGCCTCCCCCTCTTAACCACTTCAGAGAACTCCACTCCATGGGGTCGGATGTTGAAAACTATGGCTTGCCAACTCCTGAGATGTCTCCCTTGGATGTCTTGGAACAGACCGAGCCAGCGTTTTTCCCTCCTCACATGCAGGATGACTGCAGCATGATGCCCTTTAGAGGCTATCACCCCCATCACCAGATGGAGTTTCCCCCAGAGAAGCCCCTGGGGCGGGACATGGCACTGCCCTATGCTCAGACCCCATCACACTTGGCTGATGCGATGAGGACTCCCCATCCATCTAGCATGTACTACAACCAGATGTGCTCTGGACCTCAGAATGTCCTCTCTGCCCATCTGGGCCAGCTGTCACCCCCTCCTGAAGCCCATCATGTTGACAGTGTAGATCACCTGAATCAAACTGAGCTTTGGACAGATGTTGACCGCAATGAGTTTGACCAGTATTTGAACATGAGCAGGACTCGTCCTGAAACCTCAGGACTCCCTTACCATGTTTCCCTGTCCAAAGTGACTCCAAGAAGTATCTCCTGTGAGGAGAGCAGTTTGATATCAGCCTTGTCCGATGCCAGCAGTGCTGTTTACTATAGCTCCTGCATCACAGGTTAGGTCTGCCCCAATGTACAATGCGCTGACCCTGGAGAACGTATGACCCTTCAGTGCAGTCTCCTTTAAAAAGAAAAGCCATCTTCCTTTAATCATTGAGCTCCATAATATTTAGAGTATCTCATTAAATGCATCGCTTTTTTTTTTTAAAAATGCTGAATTCACTGTATAAATATATAACACAAATAGATGCATTTTCCAAAGCAGAGGGTTAACCTACATGATAGGCCAGCCTACAGCACTCCATATCTTAACCCTGTGCTGCCTGGAAAGTCTGGCAAAGCTTCTTACACATTGTTTTCAGCTGGGTATAGCTGTAACTTCTGAGATCAGGTTGTTCTACCATGTTTTTAGACAAACGACAGTGATTCCTGTCCAAAGCAACCGCCAATGGGACCTGCTCAAATTGACCGTCCAAGCGTTTAACTGAAGGGCAACTTAAATTGCATGGGAAACCTCGGGGATATTTTGAAGTGGTTGTTTTAAGACAGGGTGCCTATTAGGGGTGGTCTTTAACACAGTTTTCACTGTATTATCAGCGATATATTTTCATTGGGCAACAAGGCTATATTTTTACTAAGCATTTTTATATATAAAATTATATTTAATGTTTTTGGGTTTTTTATTATCAAACTTTTTTTTAAATAAATCAAAGGATATCCATGAGATCTAAAGCATTGATGTAGCAAGGCTGGATTTTTAAAAGAAATTTTTTGAGAAAAGGAAACTACGGAATAAATATTGTTGAACAATTGACTAGAATTTTGTGCACTCTCTACACCTCTATATCCCCCCACCCCCATCGGCCTCTACACACATTTTTATCGTCCAGATTTGTATGGAGAGCAAACTGTCCTCTGTTTTGCATACCGGTTAATTATTAAAACATCTCCCTATAATTACTCCCAGCTTGTATGCTTGTTGTGTGAACACATATTTTCCGCAAATATATGTAGTCCCAACCATTTCCAGATTGTTGTATCACTTGATTCATGTCCTGACAGCCTAGCAATTGTAGTAATTTCAATAGGATCACCCGCCAGCACTGGGAGCCTTGTAAAAGCTCTCCAAAGAAAGATATATGAAAGGCGACTAGTGCTCCGAGAATGTTAGCAGACACAGTCCTCATTGCTGTCTGACTTACTCAGAAATTTCTCATTTTGTAAGTGTGAAAGATATGTTCTGTGGGAAAAGCATCTGTGTTCTCAGATAAATGACATTTAATAAAACATGTGATATCCTTCTCTTGACATTTGTGTGCCTCTGTGTGCTTATTTTGCTACCATGGCTGTAACCTGTCACATAGGGCCTGAGCTCTACACGTTTTTTCCTCTACCCCATTCAAGTCAAAAACTGCCAGGATAGGGCCCATGAGAGTTGCACATGGGAAAGACGGCTAGCCCAGCCACTACAGGCTTGTTCCCTGCAACACTTTTTCTAATGCTTTGTTCAGTCTAATCATAAAATGTTCCAAGGAACAGAGCTTCCACTACAATCTTTTGCACCCCTTAGAACTTGCTTGCAGATATTCAGCTTACATGTTTTTTTTTTGTTGTTGTTGTTTCAATGCATTGTCATGCTCAGTTGGATCCCCCAAAGCAATTTTTACCCTTCTTTCATATCTTAACTTCCCTCACTGTAATTAGGTCTTTTTACATATACATATACATTTTGGGGGGGGGGGGTAAACGCAGCATTTGCACCTGAACACTGACAAAGAAAAAGGCCAGTCTGTTGCATAAATTGCTAGTGGCATCTGTTCATTGAATGCTGGTGATTTAAACCAGATTGATTTAGCCCAAACAAGGCTACTAAAAGGAAAAGAATAGAAGAAGGTTTGACGTTGTTATTGTTGTTGGCAGGGATTTGCAATTTAGGGGAGATGGATATTTAACAAATGACATTAATTTTCAAGCTTCTCCTAAATCAGCCCCACATTAGTGTTAACAGGACCCGACCCACTTTTTATGTGGAGTGCTAATAAATGAACTGAGTATTTGTTCCCATTAAATTACAGAAAGAAACTCCATTGTGTTTCCATATACAGTATGTAAAAAGTGGGAGGGGTGTTTGGGGGAATACATGGAAAACTGACATCATAGCCTAAACGGGAAGGCTGGCTTTTGGCCGCCAATGGTGTGTCCAGCATGTGCCAGAATCGTCGGCTGAAACAAACAAACAGAAAAGAAATGGGAAGCATCCTGTGTGCCTGGATGAACAACTGTGAAAGGAAACGGCCTTATATAGGTTGAATCCCATTCTAGACCCCAGAAACAATCTGGAAGGAAGGAGACAAGGGAGAAAAGAAAGAAAGCTCTGACTTATTTTCCAGCTCAGAGCTTCCAAGTACCTTGCATATTACCATGCGATCATGTCCTTTGATGAAAAAAAAGAAAAGCACATGCATGACCCCTCTCCCATCTGCCCTGGAGCTGACAGGGAAAAGGTAATTGGCAGATGAGATCACAGAGGAAATGCTAGTCATTTTCTACTACAAGAATTTACTTCTTCCCTCCCACTGTTAGTTTTGCAAACTGTGCTGATGCTTTTGCCGTCCTAGAGGATAACTAGATGATTCTTTGCCTCTTATACTAAAATTATTTTGGGTTTTCTGCCATTTTCATTGCTAATTGACCCCTGATCACAATGCTAGGGACGCAGGGTAACATCTTCAAAAGCAACTTGGTGGCTTGGGGCCTTCTGAAAATATTATCCAAAATCCTATCTGCAGAAATGTCTCAGTGTGGGTAGCAGATATTCTGCCAATGTGCCTGAACCTTGAGCTGGAGGAGACGATGTTATAGGTCAGAGAATGGTTGAGCATCCATGGTCCATTCAAACTTTGGCTTCTCTACTGAAGTTGCTAACTATTCCTGGCTGGAATTGAGTAGGTGAACAATTCTGTATTTCATTCCCAAGCCATGCTATCATTTGCCATAAGGAATTGACTGCCAAAATACAGGTTCCTGGTTATGTGTTGCATGTGTATGAGATTCTTTTAGTCACAGAAGTGTTTAAGTAACTGCTTAGCTTCACAAATTCATGTCCCATTTCGGTATCAGCAGATGAATGCACCTAACCCAACAGAGATAGACTAGCCTGGCTGATGTTTGAAGCATGCCTTCACTCTAGCCATTTGTTTTAACTGAAGAGAGTCCTTGATGGTGGCCTGGCTCCAAATCAAGTTCTTTTTAGATGGACAAAACCCCTGCCTCCAAACACAGACACTGAAATCTCACTTAACCAACATCTCTAATGCATTGAATCAAACTGAACTGTCCCAGACTTTGGAAAAGTTCATATCCGGCTCCAAATTTTGAAGCTAGGGCCTGTCTCCGGTTCCATTCTCGGGTAGGGAGTGCTGTACAGGAGGTTGGTGGCTGCAAGAAGCAGAGAAACTATGTCTGAGGTGACTACAAACAGCAACAGGTGCATGTTGGTCATTTAGAAAAGTCAGAGACAGGGTGAACCTCATTCTCACTTCTTCCTCTGTTCCTGCAGTTCATAGTTTTTTTTTAATTTCTTGGCAATGGCTCACTGCTGAAGTCAATAGCTTGACAGGCACCTGGTCTTTGTTAAATATTTCTAAGACAGTGCGTCAGAAATCAGAATGTGCATTTCAATGGCTATTTGAGACTTAGAGATGTTTGAGTCTCTACTGTACTATTGCAAAACCACTTAATGACATAGTCCCTGGGAGCTCCGTGCACTTTGACAGAAAGTATTTGCAACAAAACAACCCTGTCGCTTCCCTGGCACCACCTCTCACACACACTGGGCCAGATTCTCAGCTGGTGTCAGTATGCCTAGCTCCACGGACTTCAGGGGATGTAGCAACTGACTCCAGCTGAAGACTTGGCCTACTGTGTTTCTATTACGTACTGACAATAGCTCCCCGCTCCCAGTATGAAAGCACTCATTGCTGACAAGCCCTTAGAATCTGGATTCTGCCCTGATCGAAGAGTTTGATATTGGTTTTCTCTAATACCCATTGTCACAGCTTAGTGTCTGTCCATTCCTCTGTTCAAGCCTTCCTTTGACTGCTTTCCCTCAGGTTGTGAGCAAGTCACTAAACAACCAAAAGCGCTTTGAAAATGTCACTACAGATTATTACATCAACATAGGTAATGTGTCTAGAGCTCATACACGTCTCGCCCATATCCTCTACCCCACAGCCAGCGGCATTCTTCCTTCATAACAGGTGTGCAGCTCTGAGACAGTAGGGGAATGGGTGTTTTGTAAGGGTGCTAAGTTCCCTTCTGGTGGGTCTGTCTGTATTCATAGGGATGCATTCTCCCTATGTGCGAGTCTAAAGGGGTATCCAAAACCACCACTGCACAGAAAGAAGCTGGAGTGATTTACAGTCACTTAGTCCCTCCCATCCCAAGAGGACCAGCTGCAGCATAAGCAGATCTCCTCCCAACATCATCTCAGTGACACAGTTCTCTTCCCCACACCCTTAGCAAGGGACTTCTCCTGCATACACACCTTCAATGGAAGGCTGAGTCTGCAAGGCCACAGGATGGCCAGTGGCAACAGAGCGTTCCCACCCGCAGGGAGAGTGAGGAAGACAGCAGTGCAAACATCACAACCAAGTCCAACTGGATGGCAATCAGTTCACAGACATGCTTGAAGATTAACTGCTGTTCACTTGCAGAGTGAGGGGGTGTTCCATGAATATTCAAAGGCAGACCCTGCAGCTCTGCAAGGTTTTTAAAAAAGGACTCCACCTCACATTTTATAGTGTTCTACATCAAAGCAACAGAGGTTTCGCCAGCCCTGCAATCTCAAAGAGGCCTGTATGTTTCCTTTTTTTAAAATAATAAATCATAATCATAACCAATGCAGCAAACAATGCAAAGCTGTCATTCTCCTCTTCCCCTTACCGCCTTGTTCCACAATGCTACCCCAGATCAGAGAAATGAGGAAGAAGGAAAACAGCATTATGGCAGATGAAAGGTAAGGCAAAATCATCTCAGCCACAAATTTTTGCTTAACTCCTTTAGTGACAAACTCCATTCCTTGAGCGTTAAGAATACTGTGCATAAACAAAGTCAATGTGTGCAATAGAAAAGTCACTTTAAGGACTTAAGTCTTCTCAATGTACCTGATGGGAGAAGAGGACCATATCTTTATCCCTGTTTCCACAGAAAGGTAACTGTAAAAGATCACACCATGTAGCTAAAGATCTTTGTCTCAAAATGCCTAAAACTGTTAAACAGAATGCTATGGAGAAATTGGCAGAAAAGCCTCAAAAGAGATGAAAGTTCCTGAAAGAAAGCAGTAAAGCCGTTTACCTGTTATAGGATGATGACAATGCCAGAACACTTTCTGCTATGTAAACAGAGGGATTATTGAAAAGGTCAGTGGAAAGATAAGTGATAAGAAAATTCAGTAGTTGGTAGTTGATCGGTAATACTGCTCCTTAACACCCCCCCCATATCACCCTACATCAGGTGTTTCTTATGTAGCCCTGAAAATACCATTCCTCATACAACCCACTAAGTCCCTTATGCAGACCTTAGGATGTCATCCCTCACCGTATCCCTTCCCTCAGTGTCACCCTACATCATCCATCATGTCCTGTCCCCCTGCACCCCATCCCCAGTGACGCCTCCACCTATGTGCCACCCGTACCACTGCCAGCCTATAAATAGTGGAGGTGAGCTTGTGGACCATTTGAGAAGAGAGAAAGAGAGTGGAGCAGGAGTGTTGCTCCTGGAAAAAGTTATTTGAAGCACAGACTCCCCAAGCCCAGCAGGTGGGTTCCCTGGGGGTTCCCACATGCTGCAGCAACCAGCCCTGCCCCTGGCAGACCCAGGGCCCGTGGGTGGCTCCCCTGTTCCTGGCACCACTGCTCCTGGCTCCAAAGGGGGCCCCTGCTCTCAGCCCAGCCTGCTCTCAGCTCCTGGCTTCCCTGTTCGAGGGACCCCAGTCAGCCTGTGCACCTTTCCCTGCCTGCACCCAGCTTCTGAGGCCCCTTCACCCAGCACTTGCCTTTGCTGGAGCAGGAGAGCCTCTGGCCACTGGTTACATTTCCTGCCCTGCTGCATCCTGGGTCACGTGCCTTGGTGCACAGAAGGGTAGGAGATTTAAGATGACCCTGAAAGCCCCAGATCCCAGGCACGGCTCAGGGCACTCTCCAGCACATTCGAGGCCTGTGGCTCGCATGCCCAAGCACAGAGACACGACTGGAGCAGAGACCTCCACACTGCAGCAGCAGCTGAACCAGTTAACATCAATCAGAGCCAGGAACAGACAAGAGAATGAGAGTGAGAGAGAGAAAGAGAGAAGACGGAGAAGGGAGAAGAAGACAACCTCACAGGAACAGATTGCCAGGCCGGCACAGGTGCATTTTAGGTTGGCGAGATCAGGCTAACCAAGTCCCTGTCTTACGTGCCTAACCAAACAGCAATCCTTTGCTTGGACAGAGCAGAAGGACCCTTTCTGATGCGTCAGAGGGATTTTTAAGGTTTTGTAACCAAACAAAGTGCCTGGAGTTTGCCTGTAAATAAAGTGGAGTGAGTGCTGCTGTTGTATGTGTATGTATGAGGGTCCCATCTCCATCCATTCAGCAATTGCCTGATCAACATTGGCTGAATAATTAGATAATTAAGTCTTCTACAGATACTAATGGGAGTGTTAAGCACTTCTAGTGTTTAAATGTTTTAATGGCCTTGAATGTTTAAGAAGTGTTTACCTCAGAGTAAGGTTACTGAGATGTGCCACAGCAAGACAGCATTCTTCATAAACTCTCATTTTGTGCTGCATCCACTGTGCCCAAAGATAGTAATTTCTGACATAAATAATGTTCAGTTCTTGAATGATTGTATTAATATTAAAAATTAATAAGTATGTGATTTGTTTTCAACGAATGTTCTGGGCTGAGTGTCAGTTCTTGATTGGAGGGCTGTATCCAAATTTCTTTAGGTTGGTAAAACCATTGGGCAAGCGGACAAAGAGGATTTTACCTCAGTGGTTTCACAAAGGGAGAGTGTTTCTGGGGTAACAAGCAAGTTCAGTGATACAGTTGAGAGAACCCCGGCCTCCCCACCAAGTCCGCATCCTAATCACCAGGCTGTGGCTATGGATGGGCACGAGTGGGCATGCATCCACACGGCTGGCCTGCAGGCCTGCCACACCCATCCACCGCAGCTCCTAGCAGCAGCACAAGCTCACTGCCATAACCACGGACCGGCCAGCAGCTGGCGGCTGTGCGCATTGCAGGCACGGGAGCAGGAGCAGGCTGCTCTCAGCGCAGCTTCAGCCCTGGGTTGCCTCTCCTTTATCCCAATTCTCCAGTTGCTAGACAACTAGAGCATCAGCAGGGAGCTTCCAGTCACAGGACCAGAAGCAGGACTGGCTGCGCTAGGCTTAGAGAGTCGAGGGCCTGACCAGAATGAAGGGGCTGACTACGCCACTGTGTGTGGTCCACAAGGTCAATATTTGAGAACCACTGCTCCAGACCCTGCTGTCCAATACCTTCCCACCTGATATTTGGGCAAATATCCCTTTTCTGTAGGATGCAGGGGTAGTTTTGAAGGTCTCTGGCTGAGTTCAGGGTCCCAACGCACATCCTCCCACACCTTCTTAATAGGTGGGATTCAAATTCCACTGATTTCAATGAGAGACGGATCTAGTTGTATAGCTGTAGGCCACGGTACAATTTACCCCAAACTATGGCTCCTTCCAATTCATTTCTGATCATCATTTGAATCCTCAACAGAATCCCAGATTATTTTGGCCATCACATAATGGCATGACCAAAATGTCCCAGAGATACAGTTCTTCTTTCTTTACATTTATAGGCTCAGGGATAGCACTCTGGGAGCCCATTCTCAGTCCTGAAACTCAAAGAATTAAAATAATAAACAACCAAGGAAGCTATAGACCTCATGCTAGCTATGTATTCAGGAGTACCAGTTCTGCTCCATGACAAAACTCAAGGGCCGTATTTTCAGAAGTTCCCACCCTCAGCCTGAATTTCATGTTGTGCACTGGGTTGCAACATGTTCTGTAGCACCTGTTCCTTAATGCACAGCACACCTGAAGCACCTTGTTGGGGGCAAGTCAATGTCTTTATGAGGATGCTTATTATGACTGTTATGAATGTGTCACTCTCAATGTGAAAGTTTTCATTTGCCCCAAGTTTCACGTTTGTACACTATTTGTACAAGCAAACTGAGGTTTGGGGTGCATAGAAATGTGCATATCAAGAATTGAGCAGAAGCAGCAGCAGCAGTAGTTAACTGATGTCAGATTTAGAGGGCACTCTGGAAAATGTGCCCCTCGATATTAGATAATGAGGGTGGTGTCGATTTGCAGGGTTCTGTGCTTACAGAATCTCCACTGCAGTAAGTTCAAAGTTAACCAGATTATCTAAAATTTATATGGCACTTTTTCATCCCAAAGCATCACAGAGCACTATATAAATTTTATACAGACACATAGGAACCACTGAAATGCAGCTGCTTCTGCAGAAGAACATGGGAGCTGCTAAATTATCAAGTTACATTTTAGCATGCTGGTCTAATACGCCTAGCTTCTCAATTACAGAGCGGAAGGTCACCCCAGTGCAATGCACAGACAGAAGTGTGGTTATGCAGGCTTGGACCTGGGAGAATACTGATTCTTGAGCTGTTTCATAGGTCTGTCTCTTCCTGGCTTGGGTGGAAAAGCAGAGTGAAAGTTGCAGTGCTCAAAGAAGCAATAAAAGTTCAGCAGAATAAAATAGTCCTGATCCTGAATATAAAAACTGAAACACTCCCCATGAAGATTTTAGGAGGAAAAGCTGTTTTGCTCTGACCAAGCTAAAGATTATCTTTCCCCCAGCTTGTGTGTATCAAAAAATGCTCTTCAAAGCTGCATTACTGAGCAGCGAAATATGAAAGGGGCAGTTATACAGAGCTGTCTGTAGAACAGAAACAGCTGAAGAGATGTCCCGCTATGTGCGTGGCTTTGTGAACATATAACTGGTGTTTTCCTATGACTTCAGTTCCAACTTTTTGCCAGCACTGCATTTTCTAATTCTTTTGGCATGGGGACTTTTGTAGAATGGCTGAGATAATGTCTGCGAACTGACCCATGATCTCAAATGTCTCATAACACCTGTGGCTCTGCTGAGTGATTCTCTGGATATCTATTTGGATCCGTGGACTTTCCTAGCCCAAAGCTACTTGCATGAGGAGAGTCTTCATTTACATGAAGATGATCTAATCAAACCCCATTGGAGGTTCCAATAATTACTGAAGGAGAGAGTCCCGTTCTGAATTGGAAAGGGACTCGCGAAGGAGAGCTCTAGCTGGGATGAGGAGGAACCAGCCAGGCCACCTTTTTAAAATACAGAAGGAAAAGAAGATGACATGTTGCCTGCTGCTGCTGGTCTTGAACCATACAATGCTTTCTTGCCTGACAAAGAGACTTGTTCTTTCTCCTAGCTGCTCACAGGCAAGTGTTCACCACTGTGCATTGACAGACTTCAGCCTCTACAAGCAAGTAGCCTCTAGCTAGCAGCAAGTCCACTGACATTTGAACACCTGAGCCTAAAAAACTACCAGCTGACTACCAACTATGTACCAGCTCCCTGAAGCAGAATGAAAGCAGGAGCATCACAGCAGCCATGCACCATACATATCAACCTTTGGGGATGTGTTTTCTCTTGCCAATTTTTATTAGGGGTGGGGCACCTGGATCTCTTTTTTTAGCTCCTGCAGTCAGTGAGCGAGCGTGTGTGTGTGTGTGTGTGTGTGTGTGTGTGTGTGTGTGTGTGTGTGTAAACAGAAATCATGCCTAGATAATAGCTCCCCAACTCCTTAAGACAGCTCTAAATTAAACAAGTCTTGATGTCTAAAACATTGCACACACATATGTATTTCATGGGTTCAGAGATGCATGTTTAATCCTGGGAAATCACGTTATTTTTTACCTAAATTTGGCATTTGAATTTAAAACATAATAAGCTGCTTCCTGGTGACTTGCACTGGAATGTTTAATCCAACCTCAGACTGCGGGGAGGAAGGGGAGAGGAAGAGACTGGCTATTACCTAACCACCAGTACACCAATACTTTGGGCAGGCTGCCTTAAGTGACATCAGAGCTGTAATCTCAACATTAGAGACCTGACCCTTCCTCTAGCAGCTATTTGGCTGGAACAGACATATATCAATTGCAACTAAGACTGAGCATGGCCTGTTACTTTGGGGTTGACAACTAAACAGGCTTGCTCCCTTTCCAAGTTATTATCTGAGGTTTACACAGATGTGTGGGCTCACTTGATATGGTTTAACCAATCTGTTGATTAGATTAATAGGATTAATTGATAATAGTCCACTTTCTTCACAGTTGATTTGTTGATTTCTTTTAATGTTACAGTTTTGCTTCATTAGTTTAAGTAATAAAACATATAAAATTGGAAGCCTGTGTGGTTTGGTTGTTTCCATCCCAAAGATCAGGAGTCCAGACCTGAGGCGTCTCAGCCTAAATAAAAGAGATAATTTTGGGGCCCACTTGTGGGTGGCCATTCAGCTGCCTGCTACTTCCATGACCAGGTGTTCATTCTAGGTCACTGTCGGCATTTGAAGGAAAGCCAACTTATCTAGTGATCCTTTGTTTCAATAAGTGACATGGGTTCCACAACTGGCACATGACTGTCATGGATATCAGTTGCTCAACACCCTAATAATCTATGCTCCTAGCATGCAAGACAGCAAAGGAATAGAGGTTTGAGCAATCTGGGAGAGAAGTAAGCCCACAAAGCCGAATAGATGTGAATATTCCTATGAAAACCAACATAATTTAAAGAAAAACTAACTTTAGAACATCGGGCAGGCAAAGAGTCTGTATTAGATTACAATGAGGTTACCTGCTGAGGAGACAGAATTGGGAAGAGAACACCACCCAGATTCCCATGATTTTCCCTTGACAGAAGGTCTGATTCTTCCGATTTTGCCCACAAACAAAGTTCCTCTTTGTGGTTTGATTAGTCTCTAAAGGATGCCATGGCAGGATGGAGGGGCGGGCACTTCCTGTTTTCCTAGAGAACAGGATGTTCTCTTACGATGATGCCTTTGGAGCTGGAGACCGGCGGTCCCACTTTAAAGGGCTTTTCATTCCAAACCCTGGCTTGGTATTTACAAGCTTGTCAAAGCCATGGGAGACATGATTCAGTGACTGGACTTCAACAAGCAACCCGGTCCCTTGAGGATACGACGGTGGCTGTCCTGCCTAACGGCTGTTTTAACTGCCTTTCAGAAAGCTGGATGCACAGATTGCTTGGTCACGTTTCAGGGAAAGGTGCAGAGAGGGAGAAATAGAGAAATCTGTTGCTTTCCTGCTCATCTCCCTGAGGGCTGAACCTGGGTTCCTTGAAGACATGGGAATAGTTGCCATTGACTTGACCAGGCTCAGGACTGGACCCTAAGTGAATAATGACCGTCAGCGGAGACAATCATATGAACTGGCACACTCACTCACCTGGGACCATCCCACCCCTGCGGCCCAGAGGATGGACGTGAACTCCACCCACTCCCGCCCATGTCACCTCAGCTGCTTCCAAAAGCAAATAGTTGTCTTTCCACAACTATTTGTGCTGCAAATGCCACCTCTGGGGAGACCATTGACCTACTGAACTCTGCTCCTGTGATTGCCAGCCGACATTCAACAGGGAATCTCTAAGAGAGGGTTACGAGCAAGGCTGAAACTACATGGAAGAGCCGTGGGTGTGGAAAGTCGGGTTCTCCTCTCATGTCTTCAGCCTCAGGTGAAAGCCCATTTTATTTCCCTGCACACTTGCTTTGACTTTAGTGGTGATGAGAGATGGTGCGGACCAGTCACCCTCCCTGTTTCCCGTGGCATCGTCCCTGCTGTGAGCCAGGAGACTCCTTACCATTCACACACGGATGTTAGCGCTTTTGGTGATGGGTCCACAGACACTGCTTGATGCTGGAGATTCATTCTCAGCAGACTACGATGAAAACAGAGGTCCATTTTGCAAGAGAGAAAACAGCGCTGTGTGAGGGAATGCTAGACAAGAACCTCATTTTCCTTTAGGCATTAATTTTCCAAAACCACATTCCCCCCGCCCCCCGTATATTTGCAAAACTATTCAGAGATTGAATATACAGCTCAGTGCATGGCAAATATTCAGCTATGCAGCCTTTCTTCATGCTCTCTAGAGAAGCAGGCCTGGAAAAGTGGAGCAAAAAGGATTACAGCAAGAGTAAGATCAGTCCTATTATTTGTAGGTACTTGTAGGACTCCCGTCACTTTAGGGACAGAGCACCCAAGAGGCTGAGATGAAAAAAGAGCAGTGATGGAGGAAAGGAAGGAGGAGCGATGGAGGGAAAGAGAGTGAGAGGGAGAAAGATAGCCAGACATGGGAAAGAGAGCAGTAGAGAGAAAAAAAAGACAAGAGGAATGAAAAAGAGTAAGTCAGAAAAAGAGAGAAAGGAATCATCCTGAGAGGGAAGGGAAAGAAAGAGGGATGGGACCAGAAGCTATGAGGGAGAAATATTACCAGAACAACATATCTAAAGCTGGGAAGAAATTCCACAAACTGGGCGAGAAAAGGGCGCATTTTCACTATTACCCTCATACACTAATCTGCCCGCAACATGTGTTTGCAAGGTTTCTCAGAGGGAAATTAAGGGGAGAAGTATGCACAAAAGGATGGCTTCCCTCCGTGGCATCCTGGCCAGGTGCACACCACAAGACCTGTACAATTCACTGTACTTGGCTCCTCTCTTTCCAGAGCAGTAAACCGTTCTCAGACAGATTTTGAACAAGTGGGTTGAAATCCTTCACAGACACCTCCCCACCCAGCCTTGATGCTGTGCTTTCTCCGGGGCAACTGTCATGCTTCGTTGCCTGAAAGACTCACATAGACAAGATGGAAATGAACTTTCTTTAATGAGTTGGGTCTCAGACATGCCTCCCAGTGACGTTTATTTCCTCCTCTAGTTGTAGGCCCAGGACTTTAACATCATTAGCTTCGGCTCTCCTTTTGCTACCTTCAGCCCCCCGGCTCACTTTGCAGTCTGGTGCTGTCTGCCTGTATGTTGTAACCCCTCCAGTGGTGGTGCTAATGGCAGAGTTGCTCACAACTGGGTTTTACACCCAAGGTACACATGACAAGAACAGCACAAAGCAGCCATGCCAGATCCAGAGAGAGTTTCATGTTCTCTTTGCCACAGGTGAAAAGCCCACGAAAAGAAGGTGTGCATAGCAAGCCTGTCAGCTAACATGTTAGCTAGCTAAGACCATTTTAAACACAACTGGGCCAAATGCCCTAGTAGCATGACTTCATGGAAGTCAGTGGAGTTGCACCAACAGAGATCTTGGCTCAGCTGTCTTTGTCTACACTAAGTGCTAAGTGGTGTTTAAAGCCCTATTAATTAACTGGTGTTAGCTCACACCTCTGATATCTACACCTCAGTTTCCTGGTCCAAACAGCATCACAAGCAGCTTTGGAAGGAGTCCTATGCTGGGATATAATGAACAGAAAATCTCCCAGCTTTAAGACTGAGGGGTGCTTGAAAATTGGAACAGACATCTTAGCAAAGGGCATCCAAGTTTGCAGGTTCAGTGCATGTCCCTGGCCATCGAAGGACCTTGTTTCTTTCAGCCCCAAGGGAACCTGTTTGAGTCTTCAGTGCAAAGCCAGAGAATCATGGAAAGATTTTTGCTAAAAAAATTAGCTAACCATGCACCCCTCCCCCATTCCTTTTATGGCAGTGCAGGAATTCAGGAAACAATACGCGAGCTTTTTATTTTGTTGAGTAGCTATTGAGTGGTGGTCAGGTGTGAAATGGAAATGGAAATGGACTTTGCTGAAATAGTTCTGGGATGATTTCACTGCTGTTATGGCCCAGGCTGGGCCTGTTACCACGCAGCCCCTTCCAATTTTATGACTTAATCTCCCCAAAGTTTGGTGCCTGATGGTTTAATATTGGGAGAGGTGGAGCACAGGGCTCTTAACAGATCGTTACTGGAGAAATATAGAGAAGGCATTTGACAGGCGTATTTAAAAATTGACAGCTCCATCCTGTTAACTTTTCTAGGGATGATTACTGTGGGGGGGTGGGTTCGGGATAAAGGAGGCTGGGAAGGAAATTTATTTGGCTTAATGGGCAGGTGGTATCTGTTCTGAATCCTGTAATTACAGTTTGGAATCCATTCGCTGACTTTGGCTTTCCTCCCGCTTCATCCTGTCTGCTTTTATGCTCTTTGGATGCCTGGTTACCTTTCTGTTCCTGCTCCTAACACACAGGCACAGGTTGCACCATGGAGCTGGCAGGGCAATACATTAGAAGGCTATCTGCATGGTGAACAAGTTGCCTCTGCAGCATGGTGGGAAATTCAATGTAGGATTAAATGCTCAAGTCTCAGGCAGAGCCGTGGGGCTCAATGGGGGCACAGTGAGCTCCCCACTGGTTTGCAGAATACAGGTGTTAACCGGGGACTTTGCTCCCTGTATGGGCAAGACAGCATGGGGCAAGCCACCCATGATGGTACTCAGCAAAGACGCTCCAGCAGCCCATAATTTTACAGAGATGCTCCAGCAGCCCTCAACACTGGGGACAGGTGAAATGTAGATGTGACTACCGCAACCCTTCTTCCCCCAACTAAAAGACCTTGAATTTCTGCTTCAGACCAAAACTCTCCAGCTCAGGCCCATAGGTCAAGTGAAGAGATTTGTCACCTTCCTGGAACAGGTATGAAACGCAATAGCAGCGTTCCTGATCAGCAAGAGGAGCATTGCACAACACCCTCCCCATGAGCGCCCCCCTCACTCTCAAACAAATGGCAAATTCCTGGTCCTGCTCTTTAAGGCCTCTCTCCATCCCAGAGAGTTGTTCTCAGCAGACCTGCAACAGGTGATGGGAGGTGGACACTGGCCTGTCAGCTGGGACAGCTGGGTCCCACTCTGCCCTGCGTGACCCTGGACAAGTCACTTTGGCTCTCTGTGCCTCATTTGTGCACTGAAGTGTATCCTCCCCTCACAATGACACAGATCTTGAAAACGGTGAGCTGCTCAGCTACTACTGCAATTGGGGAGACAGACAAAACCGAGGGTGAATCTTGGGGAGCTGGTTGGAGCACACTCAGCGTGGATAGTAATTTTGCATGGGGCACCTACATCCTGCCCTGCTAAGTGCATTAAAAAAGTCACTGGGTAACTGGAATAGATAGAAAAATTCAACAACACGACATTCCCTTTTGAGGATTGCAGGGGAAGGAGCCTGGAGGGGGAAGGGTTGAATTTGAGACCCATCAGTGGGGCAGCCCCACACAGACGGCGACTTAGAGCAAAGATTTCTATGATGTTTCCATGCATCAAACCAACTGAACTTCCCATTAACCCCAGCGGGGCGCAGCCAGGAAGGGCAGAGATGGAGGGCAGGGGACACGTTCTGAAACTCGCAGCACCTCCCAGGCTGATAAACACAATATGCAGAGAGGCCATCCTTATCACAAGCTTGGACCTTCCTCCCCACTCCCCACTGTCACCCACATCCTGAGAGCCTGATCCATCAGCTGCCTGCTATGCAAAGAGAGAACTTGACCACTTGGTCCAGCCCTTGGCCCAAGTAGAGATACACGCAGCTCCCCTAGGCACAGCTATTGTTTGTGATGATGGTGGGATGGTACCCAAGAGATGCAAAACCTCACAGAGTTCACTTGGATAGATAGTACCGCTATATTCCACCTGCTTGCTGGCTTCCTGCTCCCGTCACCACTGCAGGTACGTAAACCTGGCCTCCAGCAATAGTCAGTAACTGTTGCACGTGTGAGAGTGCACAACTGAGCACTTCTGCCTGTGTGTACCCTCCGTGGGTGCCTGGCCAAGGTTTGGTGAGGCTGTGTTTCTGAGTGCCATCCTCTCTGCATATACATTGGTGTAAACATGCTGTGTGTGCTGGGGGGTGGGGGGGAGGATGAACAATACGACTCTGTGTGTGTCCAGGCATGTGTGTGGATGTGTGAGTGCTTGTCTCGGTGCGCAAGAGCCTGTGTGAGTTCTGCTGGAGGAGGATTGGTCAGGTTTATAGATGTTCTGGTTTTTTATGGTGTTATGAAGTACATGATGACATCAGCCAAATATTAAAACAGCATGGGCCATGTGGCCCTTCCAGTGGAACATGCAGATTTGAGTTCGAACTTATGCAAGGGTGAAAAACCAAAGGAAGCATTTTGGAAACTAGGACCTTTTTCTTTTGGCCTTTATGCTCAATTGCTCCATGCCTCCCTCTCTGCTCCCCACTCTTCAGCTCCTTTGTACTCACGGGTAAAGGGAAGCAAAGCATGGCAGCCTTTGCCACTGGGCTTGACCAAGTTGCGGCAGTTCCATGGAACAGGCAGTGCTGGCCTGAGTCACGTTGACTCACAAGGAGAGCCAGGAAGGGAGGGAAAAAGAAAGAGAAGCAGATATAAAGTCAGAGAAGTAAGGCTGAGATTTTCAAAGGGAGTTAGGAACCATAATCCCACTGACATTCAATGGGAGTTGGTCACCTAATGACCCTGGAAGCCTTAGAAAAAAAATCATCCGTATTCATAGTTTGTTCTGCTAGTCATCTAGAACAAACTTTTCTCCCTGGCTTAGATACAGCTTTCCTTTTCACTTATATGCCAACTGAGATTTTCAAAAGTGACCAGTGTTTCTGGGTGCCCACCCTGAAGATCTGATTTTCAGAAAGTACTGAGCACCTGGCCTTTGAGAATCAGGACCCTTTCAAGTATCTCAAGCAAGGCACCCAAAATCAAGAATCACTCTGGAAAATATGGGTCTTTAAATTTCTCCTCCAATTGCATATGTCTCTGCAGAGACGAGACTTCCAAGGCAAGCACAAGGTGCTGCAGGGAATGCTGCTGGAAATCCAGCATTGTTGTTCTCCCTGCCTTCCCACCCGCAGGTGTAGTCCGCTAGAGATACCATTTTTAGAATGAGATATCAAATGGAGATCTCATCCCTTGGTGGTTTTTAAAAAGTCCCCTCGCTTTTTTCATCCTGGCTCCATTACATTCTGACCACCTAAAATTCCATTTCTGGTTTGATTTGGATACTTTTCTGAAATCTGGTGGAGCTTTGCTTTTCTGTGTTAAGTCAGTGGGCCTAGGAAGGAGGCGGGTGGCAGGAACAAGGCAGACAGGCAGAAAACAGGAAAGTGGGCTGCAACAATGGAAGGGTGGCGGCTGGGAGTCGCACCAGCTGGTAGCCAGGAGACAAAAGCCATTTCCATTTATATCAGGGATGGCTTTTTGGTAATCAGATTCCACTCTCTGTGAGTTCATAAAGCTCCAGCAAAGAGGCTTCACATCACAGGCTATAACTGTTCTGGGGACCACGCATTGGTGCCTGTTCAGCACAGTCGCAGAGGGCTAACCTCCTGCTAGAGATACTGATCATATACCAAGGTGCTGCCTTCAGGTTCTAGGGGACCTTTATGTTTATACATCTTTCAACACTGCAACGCTGCATCTACAGCCAGAGTCCCCCATCAGCATCTCCTCCCCAGCAAGATACAGGCCTATCATTAAGAAAACTAGTAACCAAAAAAAAAGTGCATAAAACCAAAATCTATAATGTTTAGAGACCTGCCTGCTGCCCTGCTGCTTTGCAAATACCATAAATAGGAGCTTTCTGCTGGCTCCATGCCCCTGATTTCAGCCGAGTTATGACGGCAACAGAGAATTTGGCTCATCAGACCATCTACATGATGGGCTTTGCGCGGAAGAAATGAACCAGCCTGAAGTCCATAAGCATTTCTCTGGAAGATTTCCCCACCGGAGACTAATTTTTTCACAGGCTTTCTAGTGTTGCAAAGCATAGCCACGCTGGGGCAGAGATACCACTGCCTGAGAGAGGGCTGGTTGCTGCTCCATAAGCTCTCTTGGCCCCCCTGCCCCGTTGGCTCAGTTCTCCTCCCTGCGCTGCACAGAAAGACTCAAACATTGCTTTTTCACTTGGATTTCCTCCTCTAGAAACACTGGTGTCCATTTCCAACCAGCGGCCCAGGAGCAGCTGCCCCAGCAGCGTCCTCGGAGCACCCTGCTCCCAAGATGATACGCCCTCCCTCAGCACCCCGGCCCATAGAGGCCAGCAAGCCAATGCTCTCCATATGTGCAGTGACCCTGGGGCCGGTTGGAAGAGATGGGCGCCAGCCAAACCCTCAGCTCCACAAAGGGAGCTGCCAAGCTGAGACCCAGGCTCCGAGCCAGGAGCTCTTGAAGCTGGAGAGCTGTGTTTTACTTTGGACCCATCCCTAACATCACACTTGCAATCAGAGATTCCCCCAGTGGCGTTTGCGCTGGCTCTGCGCTCGGCCCCCCTCACCCCGTCCAAGAATTCCCTTCGAAGAACTTGGTGGTCCCTCGTTGAGTGGGAACAGCCGTCCGCCCCCCGAAGCATGATGGACCTGATCCTCAGAGGTGCCGAGACCACTGATTGATGTCAGCCGGGGCTCAGCCTCTGTGGAAATCAAGGCCCACATTAGGGGTCAGAGTTAACACCGCAACTTGGAGATTTCACTAAAACCTTGTCTACTTTGTGTGCTCACTTGCCTCCCAGGAGGTCAGTCCTGGCAGGGATTTCAATCGTGTCCTTCTCCGGCCGGAGCAGAGACGTCACAGACTGTCTGAGGTCCATCAGGAAAGCCAGGCCAGGCCGCACGGGGGCCATTCTGGGAACCGCTCCAACCATCAGTGGAGGAGCCTGCCTAAAAATGACTCTCCTGGCTCCCCTCCACACGCCGGCCGTCCCATATGGAACGAATGTACATTTTCCATCAACTGTTTGTGTTTTTTCATAAAAAAAAAAAAAAATAAAACAGGCTGTGCGTCCATGTGAAATGTCGGCGACAGCAAATTGGCCCAATCGTGGAGAGGGAAGCATTGGCCAGCTTTCAAGATACTCAAACGTATGGTATGAAACAATAAATTTTAACTGGGGCTTGACATATTTGGTGGTCTCTGCCTCATGTTTAATGAATGTTTGTCCACGTTACAAAATCACCGCACAGCCCAACACCGTTGGCACGCTTTGCGCCGCCACAGGGAGAACCGGGGTGCTGGAGGCTGCGGCGGCACCGATGGAGTGGGCGTCCGTGTGGCACGACACAGGGCATTCACGGCCGAAAGAAGAGACCCATAATGGATCAGCTCTGAGTCAATTGGTGGAAGGATATGGGGCCCAGTCCTCTAATTACAGACAGTGCTGCGAGCCAGCAGGCTTGAGGGACACGGACAAAGCTGTGTGAAAGCTTAGTAGGAAAACAGCTGCTGTAGGTCAAAATGGAAAGAGTGTGATGGAGCTGAGAACTAAAACAGGGGTGCTGTAAGGCAGGCCAGAGGTGCACAGGCAGATCTATGCACAAGCTTAGGACTGGAATAGCTATGGGCTAAGAGCAACGTTCAAGAGAAATTGCTGCACATGGGGCACTGTGCCTGCCCAGCTGTCCATCCGTCTACAGGTTCATGCTACGCTCACCAGAATGGGCTGTGAACCCCTCTGTCAGGTCTGGGCTTCCTTCACTGTCATAAACACCATTTTCATTGTACGCCTTTTCCAAATGCAAGCAAAAACCACCACCAAACCCTGGTCTGTAGGAGCAGAGGGACTTTTTAATAACTGCCACTGGGGGGGGGGTGTGACTGGCTGAAATATGGCAAAACCCTGCAGCTGAATCTTTCCTGCTGTTTGGATTTTGGAAACCTGCAGTTGCGTCCTTACATTATTAGCTCCCAGATGTGCAGGGCTTATACAATTTTATTTCTTTGGCTGGATTCAGAACCTGGGTTCTCTCATGTCCTTTCATAGCTGGCATTGAAGGGGACAGACAAAAAGAGGAAAACCAGAAAGAATATAAAGAGCCCCTTATTCCACCACCCCCACTTCCCCATACAGACACCTCATTGTGATGCCACGCCTGCTGGTCTCCCCAAAGCTGAATACAAAGTTTGATCAGAGAGATGGACATGAAAGTGGAGGTTGGCTCTGTTTTCTGTCCCATTCAAAACATTCAAAAACTATTAACTGTAGTGGGGGTAAAAAAACCAGCTGGTTTTAATATCATGCTCTTCCAATTGTATTTTTTTTCTTTTCTTGAGCACTTTAAGTGACATGGTTACATGTATTTGATTAAAAAGCTGTAATTCAAACAAGTACGTTCTCTTGCACTGTATAAAACTGCTTAAAGACACAGGGTTTATTTATGGCGTTCTCTGGACAGACAAGAGGATAGAGAGGGAGGGACATTAGACAAATTGACAGACAATCTCATCTCTCTTTCAGACATGAGTGAATACTGAAAAAGCTTTTCCATCAATATTAGCTCTGATTTTAAAACTGAATTTCATTCAGACATGTTGGCCTTTGTTTTCATAAATTTCAAAACAAGGTGGAACCATTGTGCTCCTCAAGTCTGATCTTCTATATGACCCAGGCCACTGAACTTCCTCGGAATAATTCCTGGTTGAATTGGCTTGCATTACAAAGTTTTATAGACCCAAACCTTCTGGAAAACAAGTTCTAAAATTTGCATGAAACAAAAGCAAACAAAATTTGCATGGAAACAAAATTTTAAATTCACTTGCGGCAAGTGTTTGTGCAAGAGGTGCTTGTGTATCCATCCAATTAGGAAGCAGAAATGATGCCATGTGACTTTTCTGACCAGTCACAAACAACCAACACAGCCTCGTTTTCAAACATTCGCTTTCAATCAATTGAGTGAAAGAATTAAAAAAAAACAGCCTAAGGGAATTCTGTGCTGCTGGAAGACTATCCTCAAGCAGAAGGAGGTTTAATGCACTGGATGAATTATTTGCTTCCTTGTCTAACAGACAGACAACACTCCCACATGTCCCATTTCTTCCCCTTCACCCCGTTTGTATGCAAAACGCAAAGGGAATCTCAGGGAGTATGTCAAAGTTCATTACACAACCCCTGCAAACTCAAACCACTGAGCTTTGCATGGCTCTGAGGAATAACTGGAACAGAATTATTTTAGAAAGACCTTCTGCTGTGGATATGTTAATAGGATTATGTAAAACAAGGTCCAACCCATATCACTACCCCATACTAGAAGTGAACATCTCAAGTGCAACAAGAATGAGCCTCAACAAAAATCCCACATCTGGCTCCTCAGAAAACATGTTCACATATTCTTTGGGGACACTGGAATCTGGATGCGTCTCTAAAGGACTAACCCAAGAATTTGGCTTCACTTTTGGGAATCTAGATCTGGGTCTAAATTATGCAAGTTAAGTCCATCTCAAAAAAAACATTTATGAGCTTCACATCCATTGCATGCATTTCTGGAATATAATTTTCAATCATCTCTCTGTTCCCTGGAAGCAAAAGCATCAAAATACTATCAGAAAGTGTTGAACCTGAATGGAACCACCAGGAAGTACCAGAAATCTCCCAAGAAACTTTGATTTAAGGAGAATGCAGCTCCATGTCTAATGCAAAGAGGTCTGGTTAGATTTGGAGAAGCATCTGCCTCTGCAGATGCTCCTCACTAGCAGTAATTCTTGAATAGTTATACAGTATTATCTGTGATTGCGTGCTGCTCTATAAACATTAAAGCACTGCTTTCACTTCACAGTCACCTTTGAGGTTGTTCCTGTTCTCATCTGTAAGGTGGGAAAACTGCTGCACACAGGAGACATCAATTTTTAAAAAAAGAGGCTACTAATTTTGCCCAGTTTGAAAAGACTTTGGGCTGATTTTGAGACAGCGCTGAGCACCCACATCTCCAGATGAACTCAGCATGTCTGAAAAATGATGTTCCCCATGTCTCGAGTTTGATGCCTAAAACCCAGCACCTAAATCAGTGTGGCTGCTTTAGAAAATGCTCTATGGATGTTGTTTCTGAGGTCACAGAGCGAGGCTAGAGCAGAGTGGGAAGCAGAAACCTGGCTATTTGAATCCCTTAACCAGAAACACCTCCTGTTCAGCAAACAGGCTGACTGGAATCTAGGTACTGGTGGATTTACAGGTGTTCAGCTCTGGAAATCTTTAATTAAGTGACAGGTGTAACTAGCCTGATAGCTTTGACTTAATCCTGAAGAGGCCTTTGGTTGATTTATGCTCTGTGATGAGGCACAGGTGGCAGTCTGAGAAGTAAGTCCTGCAGGGGTACAATGGCAGGGGATGTGGAATTTAAAATGTGCGTATGGGGACATTTGTAAGATGCTCGCCTGCATGATGCTCCGTTCCCAATGTGGGCAGTCACTCACTCTCAAGTGAGCCAAACTAACTTTGGAACAAGAAAAACAAATAGGATGAAAAAAATCTCTCCGGCTATGTCTACACTACAGGGCTCAGTTAAGTCAACTTAATAAGGTCTACTAAAAGTCGACTTAGTGAGGTCCCATTTGTTTAAGTGGACTTTATAAAGTTGACTTAAGCCAGGAGACCCATTTAAAGACAACTTAATAAAGTCGACTTTAAATGGGTCCCCTAGCTTGAGTCAACTTTATAAAGAGTCTACTGCACTAAGTCCACTTTACTAAGTCGATTTTATTGGGCACATTGCATTAAGTCAACTTAATAAAGTCAATTTAACCCTCAAAGTTGACTTTAAGGGCAGGAGTTATTAAGTCAACTTAAGCACATGCTCAACTCAACTTAATGAACTCCAAATATGACCAAAGAGTTGCTTAAATCAGCTTAAGCCTCCTTAAGTCAACTTAAGCCCCTAGTGTAGCCATACCCTCTGAGTCTTTATGCAACGGAAAAACTCATTTTCCAGTGTACATAAAACTCCCCTTCCCTGCTGTGAGGGTGGGGAGCAGGCCCATGGAAACAGCTGACAAGATGGCAGGAACTGCAGCTGCATCCTCAGTTGCCCTATCCCAGGGCTGAACCAAACATCCTGAGAAAGGGATCCTGGTACTTGAGATGTGGGGGAACCCAGAGCATACACAGAGTAGGGGGCAGGACAGCAAGGGACTCCTCTCAGTGGTCGCATTAATTGAAAAGTGCAAAATGGAGCCTTCCCAGCAGCTGCTTCAGTGCTGTGAGCCCAGCTCCCAGGACACAGAAATAGGCCTTTGAGGCAATTGCAGCATCTTCCCTAGGGGTGGCCATTTCGAGACAGCCCTGAGGAGTCTGCCATTCAGGGGATGGAAAGGCACAGCAGAACAGAGGCATAGAGGATGTGGAGCTGTGTGATGAGGCCACTCCGCAGTCAGACAGAAGAGGACTAGGATCGATTGGCAGAGTTGTTGGAGTTTTCTTGAGCTGGACCAACAGGGATGCTGTGTAGGAGGACCAGAAGCTTGCCTGGCATATGCACATTCTGCGCCCAGCTCCCTGCACCATTTCTGGCAAATTCACTCCCTTCCCTGCCTGTCTAAAACACCAGCACACGCAGTTGCTCAACTGAGCTAAAATGAAGGTTGTGCTGAGGTGACCCAAGGCGGGAGGAGGTGGCATGGCCTCGGGCTGTGAAAACTAGGCGGTGTCATCATACCTCTAGGTGACTCTTTCTCCCACATAAGGGCCATGGAGACCAAAAGCCAGCCCAGAGGGTGTGACACAGAACACAAAAGCCAGGAAATCCAATGTTACAGACTGCCACAAAAGCAAGAGTGAAATCCAGAGGCATCCTTTACTCACACCTCTGTGCATAGGTCTTGGTAACTTCTATGTGGCGCTCTGCCACCACCAGGACTTTGCAGGATTAGTCCACTTTCTCCAGGGAAATCCTACTTCCTCTAAGCCCACCACAGTCCATATCAGGAAAATGTTTCAGTGCAACTTTGCAACGCAACACATTTGTCCTGATGGACAAGCTGCAAAAGCTTGTTTTATAGCCCATGTGCTGCAAAATCTCTCATCACATTGAAGGAGTGAGGGCTGGGTAGGGAGCCAGCTTCATTCTTAAGACTTGGCTCTGAGGTTGGTCAGATTCCCCAGCATTTCCACTCCTTGAGTGGCGCTTCTGTGCACAGCCTCAGCAGTGCTGCTGAAATAAAATTCACTATGAAAAAATTCTGCATCCCCCACTGCGGCTTGATAAATAACCAAGACTAAAAAAGATTTTATATATTATATGTATTTTAAATTAGAACTGAGCCTGCAGCCAAAGCCCCAGACCCAAGAACCCCCAAACTCTTGGGAGCTGTGGATCTGGATCCAAATTGGTAACTTATCCCGCCTCTGGAAAGGAACGAACGAAAACCCTAGATCAAAGCAGCCTGAAATTTTAGAAACTTTTAGGTACCAGGCCAGACTTTGTGCCCGTCACTCTATGAACCTCCTCAGAGCAGGTCATAAAGTCAACATCATGGGAACCTTCTTCCAACTCCTGGCCACAGCGCAGAAAAATCCCTTGAACTAAGGATCCTCTTTCTTTTATTTCACTCCAGCATCTCTTGATTTCCTTCTCTTCCCGCAGTGTTTCCAAAAACTTGCATTGGTTTCATTGACAACCTTTAGGAATTTCTTGTTATGTTACTAAGTGGCAGGGCTTTGTATCCTAGCTGCTTCCTGGCTGCTCGGACTGGTGTCTTTTCCTTGGCTCCATCCCGCTCAGGGATCACCTGCAGTTCATTTGATTTATGAACGGAGTGGGTTTTTTGTGGTTTTTTTTTTTTTAACACCGTTTCCTTTTCATTGTTGTTTCAGTTGCTGCTCTCGCTTCCTCCTCGCTTTGAATAACTCCAGCCATGCTGCAAATGATGAGAATCACTGGGAATAAACACCCACGCTCCAGCAGGGGCTCTTGGCCTGCCAGCCGAGCTGCTAAGAAGGGAGACCACCCTGGCCCACCCGCTCCAGCCCCAAAACACTCTGAATCCGCCAGGCTTGATTGAGCAGCCAGAAGGAAGGTGGCTCAGAAAACGTGTCTGCACCTGTTGTTTGATGCTGGTCCTGTATGTGGGGCACAAGGTCAATGCCAGGCAGTTTGATCCACTTAAAGCTCCGACTTCTCCCCAGCAGCTTGCAACGGTGGCCTATTTCCTAAAAGCATCTCCCAGTCTGCACCAATGTGGCGTCTTCCTGGGGATCAGAAATTGGTTCCAGGGCCTGGTGAGGGGTTTGTAGGACTCAGTCATTAATGCAAGGTCAATCTGAAGCCTCCTGGATGCTGCGAGGTTGTGTCTGTCCCAGGCAGCATGGCTCCACTTGGCAGTCAGTGTTCAGTCCAACGCACGCTCTGCACTGCCCTGCTCTGATTATTTTACCTTTCAGCTTCAGCTGCTCAACTCACCACTTTGCCCCTGGCACACCGGTGGATGTTGGGGAGGGGTTTGGGGAAGAAGAGAAGTGACAGGTACCTGGACTCTTGTTCAAATACCTCAGTATCATTCTGAGCTTCTGCAAAAGGTACCAGATTTACCAGACTGGGAGCTGATGTCCTCGGTTTACCACAACGGGGCAAGATTCCCCACTATGCCTTGTCCCCCAAGCCTCACACCAACCCTGAAGGCTTCCAGCTCATTTTTGTGCTTGCAGTCAGAAACGGCTGGATAGGCCAGCATCATGTCAGGCAGCAGGTGGCTGTTGGCTTGCACCAAGCTCTGTCTGATCGGGGCGAGCTCAGAGGTGAGCATTACCCTCAGCGCTCTGGTGCCATGGCTGCAATGAGAACACATCATGCTCCTGCTGCTAAGAGAGATCTGCAGTAGGCGAGTTCCCTAAATACCAAGGCTTGTGAAGAAAATGCAGTCCTGGAAGTTGGAGTATGCATTGCAGCAGCTCAAACCCAAGCTTGCAATGTTTGTGGTCCTCCCACCACCCTAGCTTTGAGCATGAAAGGGGAGGGCAAAACCCCCAAACAGGTTTTCTTTGTCCATCCCCAGCAGCAGCCTCAGATCCAGAGGGCGTGTCTGTCTGTCTATGAGTGAGTCTAATTTCCTCTCTGGTGTGACATCAGGACCCAGGGGATGAAGAGGTGAGTTCTCCAATCTCTAAGTACGGATGATAGGAAAGGAAAATGCAGGGATAGGCATTGGCTCTGCTTTCTTGTGGATCCTGGGATTCTGTACTGGAGCCCATCTGTTCAAAGTGAGATACAATCTCTCTCTGGATTTTCTGGAGAGACGAGGTGTCTCCCCTAGGCTTCCTGCTGCAAATCATGTATTGTTTTTGAGACACCTTCCTAGGCAAGGCCTCCATAGGAGCACCTCCTATCCCAGCCTTCAGTCCTCTACTGCTCGCTCCGCAAAATGTTTCACTCTGCCAGTCGAAGGAAGAATTGGGTAGACCCCCGATTATCCATGAGAGCAGCCTACGAACCACCAACCTATGAATTCAGGCTGGCCTAGGGTCTCTAGCAGCAACATAATTACCTGCCAGATTTACTGTAACACATCCATGGCCACCAAAGGCCAGTCCAGGGTCATTTTGCTGCACGCTCATGGTGGGTTCAGCAGCTGCTGAGATGGAACCGGGGTCTTCCCGCTTGAGAGGGCAAGCCTCTGCGGCTCAAACTAAAGGGGAGGGCAGTAGAGGGCCTACAGCACATGGTTGCGCAGTTCTGCTTCCAAACAGTAGAAGGCAGCAGTCCCACACACACCATGGTCAGTTCATTACGGTGCTTCCCGCTCTCTCGGAAATCTCCGTGCATCAGATGCTCTCTGTGAAACTTGCTGAGCGCTCTCTCTGGGAAGCACCCAATGCAGGCCAATCCCCTCGGCTTCAAGGCTCCTTCAAGCTCTCAGCGGGGGTGAGCGGCTCCTGTTCTCCTCCAGTGGAGCCCACACCCTATTGTCTTCCATCACCCGTCTCCCGCCCCTCTCCTCCTACTCACTCCCCCTGCGAGGCTCCTCCAGACCCCTGCTGCGCCCACTCCAGGGGCTGGCTAGAAAACAGGAAGCTCTCCCCAGCGTGATGCAGCGGAAATGAGACAAATGAAATGGAGCGGCAGCAAGGAAGCAGGCGGAAGCTGACAGGATATTTGGAACGGCCTCTGAATTCTTGAGCTTATCTCTGTGTAGCAGAGGCCCAGAATTCCTTGAAAAACAGAGCTTAGCTGGAGCGCGGCCCGGTGCAGAGCCGGGATGTGGCAGCTCACGGCGTGGCAGGCTGGGCTTTCCCTTCCAGTGAGTTCAGGTCCCATCAGGGTGGATGGCTCTTGTTAGGAGATGAAATCTGGCCCTGTGTTTTGAGCAGGGCTCCTTGCTACTGTCGAGACACTGGCTAAGGCTAGTATTTTGAGGTGGCTCCTGGACCAGCAGGTCCTGAGACTAGCTCGCGAGATCCTACTTCATGCTTGCCAGCATTTGAAAAAACGTGTCCTCCAGTAGTGCTCCCCTACAGGAGTTAAATGGCACAGGGCATGCTGCAATGGCCGTGACGTCAGCAAAGGTCTTTCCGCTGGCTTGGGGCGCTAAGTCAAGTTCATAATGAGGTAAAACGCAAGCCTTGTAGGGCGATGAGTGGAAGGGCGTAAGTTGGCCCCCATGGACATATATGAATACCCCTACGTCACCATGCAACCAAGCATAATCAATGGTCTGCTCAGATGGCCCAGGACGGGAATGAGTCACATGTGCAGAGCTGTGTGAGCCTCTTGCGCAGTGTCTGGCTACACGCTCCATGGCTTTCACTGGCACATTTGTCCCATCTTTTCAGAAGTGCTCCATCTACTCACAAAAATGCAGCTACATAAAGCCCTCCAACCTCCATGGGAGCCAGCAGAGAGGGGTCCTCAGGCTAGCCAGGAACCATCAACGCTGATGGGGCACGGCAGCTTCTTTGAGACAATAAGGTGGCTTTGCCCAGAGGAACTTCACTGGCAATGAACGGATGCTTCTGTGACCACAAAACAAACCCCAAAACCACAAAGGGAATCCCAGCATTTCTATGGCAGAAATGCTATATGCTCCATGGTGCTTCTGTTTAGTCTCCTGTGTGCTGCACTGACAGGAAAGGAAGGCTGCCAAAGCACTTTGGTCTCCCAGAGGGCTGAATGGCAACCTCTAAAGGCAGAAGACAAGGAGAAACTGGTATATAGGAAAAGGAGCTGCATCTTCTTGCTATTGCAAAGGGACCAGGTCTCCAGAGTGGGAGACTGGCAAAGAAGCAGTCACAGAAAATTTTTTTAGCCATAAGATAGCAGAAGCAAGCAGCTTTACGCCGAGGAAAAGCCTCAAGAACGTTTTCTGTCCCTCTCCCAGAGTGTACTGCAACAGGCAATGGGAAAGGTCTCTACCCATATCATACACCAGACCCACCAATTCAACCGTAAAACATTTCTTCAGACGAATTACTTTTTTAAAGGACTTCAAATTGATTTACATCTGGTACTAAGTCAGCTTCAGAGATCTCCGCCTCCTGTATTCTCTGCCCAGCCCTACCTTTGTCAGAACATTTTTACTCTACTTTCTGCCTGATAGGTCATCGTTGGTGCACATCCTTAAAGTTCAGTTTACACCAGGTCCACCGTGGGATCGAGCCACAAACAACAACAACAAAGCCAAACACGAGAGGAAACTAGAGAAACACACGGGAGGAAACTAGAGCCAGAGCTTCCGTCCTGGATTCTCTTTTCCTTGATGCCACCTGTTCATAGGGCCAAAATAAATCAAAATCTGTCCCAGACAGGCAAAAATATAAATACACACAACACAGAGACAGACGTTCCCCTCAGATGCAAAGATTCCCTAAGGAATGTCCCTAAGCGCAGATCTCAAAACATCACCTCTCTTCCCCCATAACCGTAGGGGGTGTAAATAAGTCTCTTTCTCCTTTTATATTATTGACCTCAGAGTTAATTAGAGCCCAGCTTCCGCTCTATATGAAAAGTCACTTCCTCGAGCAGGTGGCTGGGCCCCTGCAGGGATTCTGGGGGGTGGTAAATGGAGGGAAGAGTTTGTTGTTTATTTTTGTATTTACAAAGCACAGCTTTTTCCTGATCCCGGGCATGGGAAGAGTGACAGGATGCGATCTCCATCTATCACCTCCGAAATCAGACAATACCCACGGCACAATAACCCAGGCGGTGATTTACAGTAGAGAAAAAAATGGCTTCTCTTGAAGCACCCATGCAAACACCTGGTGCCCTCACACACGTGTTTAGTGTCGCAGGCAGCAGCGGACGTGTGCATGTTTCCCCCTCCCCTTTCATTCCCAGCTGGGTTGTATCCTTTCACACAGTGAGAGGGAGAGAAAAAGCAAGGTTGCAGATTTCCTTTGTGCAAAACAAACCACAAGGCAGAGAGAAGCAGAGGCATTGTGGGTAGGGAGGGAGGGATTTGGACGGTCTTATTGTACTCTTCTCCATTTTCTCCAGTTCTGCCTAAACGAAGCTTCAGCCTCCCGGGGTGTCTAAATGACACTGGGTATCTCCAGCCCCCACAGGGCTGCCCAGGATTAGGGAAGATGCAAAGGTGGCGGTCACCACCAGAGCTCTTCTCCCCCTGGGCTGGGAGTTCAGAGCTGCACCTTTTAGAGCGGTGGTACTCAACCGATGTACCATCCTGAGCCACACATACAGTCCACTGGACACAAAAAATCCATGCCGATGGTCCTGCCTGTTCTCTGTGACAACCAAGGCAGCTGAGATGCAATTCGCCATAGCAGATTGGAACTAGCCCTCAAGATCTCCAGTCCAAATGAACTTAGATCCATTTAAATCAGGCGTACAGCTGTAACAGGAAGGGTAATTATTTATTGGTTTATCTTACCAAGGGCTGCAGAGAAGCCCTCATCACCCAGAATCTCTAAATCAAGTCACGCCTTGATTAGCTGTCATAAGACAGCTTTCCAAAAGGTGTGCTCTACCTCAACCACAACCTATTGGGCTTAGTGCAGAAGTCACCAACTTAAATTATGGCCTGTGTTATGCTAGAGTTTGGACCAGACGATCATTATGGTCTTAAAATCTCTGAAATATATGAAATAGCGCTTCTGTGGAACAGCTGTTCTCAGAACTTGTCTTGCTTGTACTTGGAATGTGGCAAAAGCAGCAGCTGTTTTTATGAATCAATAGATAAAGTGAATTTGTGTTTTAAAATTATTTTGAATAAAAATATATTTTTAAAGCATCTTTTAAAAAAATAAGTCTCCCGCCCACTCAACTCATTAGTTTCCTTGACTATGTCTTTGGTCAGGTTTTACATACTCTGTGAATGAGCTTCCAAGTCATAGCTATAAAATAAAATAACACTATAACGACCTGGCTTGACTAGTGTGTTCGTAAAACTGCCCTCCACTATATAGAATCAGAGCTGTTCTGCACTGTGTCATAGGCCTTATAGTGTTAGCAGATAGGGAGATTCTCTTTGAACCCAGGTGGCAAAGCTTTTGTACCCGCACGTGAGTACTCAGCTTTGAGTTCTAACCTTGTTGCCCTTGAATGCTTTCATTTGTATGCCACATGATGATAACAGTTGAGTCCTAATTGACTATAAATTTGTTACATTTCTAGTAGGTCTTTCAACGTCACAAGCTCGTACTGGTGCGCGTAAATCCCAAACCATGCAAAATTTGACTAGTTTCAGGTTTCACCACAACCTGAAATCCCACTGCAGAAGAATCAGGAGGTTTTGCTAAGGTTCAGGCACCACTCAGATAAACCTGGGCCCAGCAAGGAAAAGCCTTTGATGATTTATGGTTTCCCATGAGCACAAAGCAAAGCTCACATGCTGGACTGATACTCTCTTTGGTTTCCAGGTTTTTTCGACCCTCCAAAGCACAAGTGAGGGAGTGCTGAGCTCATGTGCACCATAACCAAGGAGAATCCATGCGCAGTGTTCTGCATTCAACAGCCACCTAATGACACACAGCTCTACACCTCAATCATCACGGCAAAAATGCAGCTACTTCTGGGGTAGCGGGCAGCAGCCGCTCAATGTACAGTACCCTGCGCAACAGTGGCAAGAAGGGAAGGGAAATATTTGCCCAGCCCTCTGCCATTGTGGAAAGTGAAATGAGAGGCTCCTGCCCACCCAGACAGCATCTCGGGAGATTTAGATTTCATCTGAGAAGTTTAAAACAGGAATTGGACCGTTTGTCTTTAACCTATTTGTGTTCCCTGCATTTCAAGGGAACACGTACTGGGCTTAGTTCTGCTCAAGCTGTGGCTAAAATGCTACTGACTTCCATAAGAGCAGGTGCAAGACAGCTGTGATATATTGTACATGTAAGGGCGACATGCAAAACTCCCAGTGACATCCTTGGGGCTGATGGGGGTAATGGAGAGCAGAACTAGTCCTGCCACATCCAGAGGATTTTTACCCTCTCCCCTTGTTATTAATTCTTATTTGCATGCTATAATGCACAAGATGCCTCATCATAGACCACTAGACCCTGTGCAGACAAAGAAGAAAAAGATGGCTTCCCTCTATCGTTATCCTTACCCTGTGTATTCACTTTCCAAAGGGGCAGCTGTGTTAGTCTAGTCAAGCAAAAAAACCAAGGAGCCTTGTGGCGCTTAAAGACTAACGGATTTATTTATCGCACGAGCTTTCGTGGGAGAAAATCCCACTTTGTCAGACGCTTCGAAGAGCATCTTCAAAGCGTCTGACGAAGTGGGATTTTCTCCCACAAAAGCTCATGCGATAAATAAATCTGTTAGTCTTTAAGTGCCACAAGACTCCCTGCTTTTCTTGTGTATCCACTGGAGCTGAGCGTGCTCCTAGCATTCAATTGCTGTCTCTGCTGCCCAGTCACACTTCCACACCCACACGCACACTTCTGTGTACAGTTGGCTATCGTTACAACCATTTGGCAGAGGTACCTTCCATTTGAATTAATAGGAGACAGGGAGAGAGAAAGGAAAACCCAGCTCAAGGCGATTTAATAAGCTCATCTTTATGAGTTGGGGAATGACTGGAACACACAAGTGGCAACACAGGATTAATCTCTGCTTTAGCCCTGGGAATTATGTTTTCATTAATCCTAATTTTTCCAGATGTTTCACTCCTTATATCATGGGCTTCAAAGCATCTGTGGCTGAGAGTTCCAAGGAAGCCTTGAGAACATTTTAAGAGAAAGATTCAAAGCTTGAATTGCTTCCTTTTTTTCCCCTGCTGTTTGTGAGTGCTGGTGCATGTGTGCGGTCCTGTTGCCTCGACATGTTGTGTTACACAATGTGCTAACAAGATGGAGTGGGGCATTTGGACTGGGTAATAAAAATGTGACGTCTTTCTTCCTTTTTTTCCCTGGGTTTTAGAGGGTTTTGTTGGAGGTTTGGCCACCTGCCCATAATTTGTCAGTATTTTACAACTGTAATAACCCAAGAGACAAGGTTATTTGGGTCTGAAATATCTAGTTGTTTTTAAATATATTTATTCACCATGCTGCCATGAACCACATTACCAGTGAATCATTTACAAAAAGAGAAAACAAAAAAAAGATATCATTTATGTAGGTCCTAGAGTTTTTTCAGAGGAGTCTGCATCTATTCTCCTGGATCTGCCATGAGAGCTGGGCCCACGCTTTATAAAGGCAAATTGGAAAGAGTTTAGGAAAGAGCTATAACACTGATTCAAAGTCTGGAAAGCCTGCCATGCAGTGAAAGACTCAAGAAGGCCTGTATCTGGTTTATCCAAGAAAGATGAAGAAGTGGCTTGGTCATAGCATCGGCATCTAACTGAGGGAGAAAGCTTCTAACGGCAAGGGTATGTAATCTAGCAGGGCAAGGCAGAACAAGAGTCACCAGTGGGAAGCTGAAACTAAAAAAAACTCAAATTAGAAACAAGGTGCACCTTTTGAATGGAGCAATTAAATCACCACTGCAACAACTTACCTAGAAGCATGGTGGATCGTCCATCACTTCAGCTCTTCAAATCAAGCCCAGGGATGTGATCCTCAGCCCCCGCTGCTGCCTCTCTAATGCACACAGAAAGGATGGGATGGAGCAGCATAAAGGCGGGCACGGGATGAGACAGCTTCAAGGACATCCTTGTAAGCTCAGGCAAAGGGGTCATGCTGTCAAGGGCAGTGCTCCCAATTACTTAAGTATTTTGAAGCATTCTGCATGCTTGTACTTAAGAGCTTGAAACGTTGCCCTTCGTACTTGCATGTAGTACATTTTGACAGCACTGAGGCATATGTAATTTCTTTATCTGCAGCTCCTTTTCCAAACTATTTTTTGGAAACTCTCTCATCCCCCCACATTTGTCCTAGCTGGAGCTTGTCCCCAGAAGCCATGGGTTCCAGCTGGAGCTTCAGGCACCAAGCTCTGGCTGCCAGAATGTGTCTCTGCTGGGCCCCCTCTTGTACCAGCCAGGCCAGGTGGCAGCCCTGAGCCCTTCACTTCTAAACTGGTCATGGGAAGAACAGGGGGACTTGCCGCCTCATCTAACGAAGGGGCAAGTCAGGGGAACAGTCGATGCAGATGCTTACCTCTCTGTGCCTTGCAGTGACAAAGCAAACCCAGTAACTGTATATCCGGCGGGTGGGGTAGCTAACACCCACCAGTCACTGGATGCGGTTGGTCTGGGGCTGTCGAGAAATCAGGAACTAAGCAATTGCTTAGCATGTCTCTTGGCCTCTCCCCAGGGCTGGTGAGGAGATGGTTCTCCAGCCCTTCAATCACAAAGTGACTGCTTACAGGTTTAAAGGAAAAGGGTGGGATGAGAAAGTCATGTCCACTTTGCCCCAGCCTCAGCTTTTTCCAGGTGCCTCCTTCTCCTGAAGGGGATGCATCCTCCCCAGAGCGTCACCCTTTTGCACACACCCTGCCCTTCCAAGCCCATAACTGCCTGGGAGCGACTCCTACTCCTGCTGCTAATTGTGTGACTCCAAATTGCTGCTGCTAGCTGGCAACTGCTTGAGCTGGGTTAGGATTCCTTGCAACTTTAACCATCTCATGGATGCCACAAAGGTTACTTTTTTTTTTTCTCTCTTAAAACACATGTCTTGGTTTTATCAGTGACTGCCCATCCCCTTCTGGTAGTGTGGGGACTTAGCCCCACAAAGCAGGGATCACTTGGATTTTTTTTTCCCCCTGAATGGCTCAAACAAGGGCTCCTTCTGTGTTACCACTCACACCTCTTGTCTTACCTGCCCTATTTATGCCTCAGGTGCTTAATGCAGACTAGATGAGGGCAGATGGCAGCTGTTCCAGACTGAAATCAGCAGCAGACTGATCCCTTCCTGGTGTTACTAGGGAGAGTTTTTTAACCCATCGTGATCAAGCTGCACACATCATGAAGTGGGATGCACAAGGCTCTTTAAAGCTCTGGTTTCTGTGCATGTGTGACTGAACTGAGGCACACTGACTTTTTGGCATGGACTGGACTGACCAAAGGGCAAGGAATCAGGAAGTCTTCAGCTCCTATCTGGGCTCTGGCCTCACCAGTTTACCTTTTGGTATCTCAGTTTCCCTTGCTGTAAAACAGGATAATAAAATCCTTCCCTCCTTCCCCAGGGAATTGTTTGGCACATTTCATGTAATTTATAGAGCTCAATAGGAGCCCTCATGTGGGAACAGAACAGATTATCCCACTGTTGCCTGCTGCAGGTTTCTTATGCCCACCTCTGGAACATCTGGTACTGGCTACGGTCACAAACAGGAAACTGGGCTAGAAGGACCTTGGGTCTGTGCCAGTCTGGCAGTTCCTTTGTTCCTAACATGCTTGGTAAATCACAATCCCATGTCGTGGATAATAGCTCCATGTTGGGGACTCTTTGGGTCCAAGGGCATGATGCAGTTTGATGCTATGACTATACGTTGGGTTTACGGTAGCTGCGCTTTAGAATGATGTCTACAAAGCCTGGCGTGGGATGCATCGGAGGCTGAAAGGACTCCTCGCCAGACCATACGAGCTGACTCACAACTGTTCGCTATGCATGGAACTAATTCTGCATTGCCTCACGTCTTGGGTAGACACTTGGGTAGCCACAAAGTGGGCATGTTCTGAGCAGGCCACGTACGATGTCTGCTTTGCACTAACATACGTAACTACACGAGGCAGTGGCATATTCAGCGTGGTTGGCAGCAGCCCTCGACTGACTGGCGATGTTTCAGATCTTACAAACCTGTCTGGAGTCATTGCTGATAGGTCAGGTTTTCTAAAGCTGGAGAAGTCAACGAGTCCAGCCCCTGCACTGAGGCAGAACCAAGTACGTCAGACAGTTCCTGGCAGATGTTTGTCGAGCCTCTTCTTAAAAGCCTCCAATGACAGAGATTGCACATCCTCCCATAGCACTTTGTCCCTGAGCTTAGCTACCTTGACAATTACAAAGTTTGTCCTAATTTTTCACCTAAAGTTTCCTTGCTGCAGATTAAGGCCATTCATTTTTGTCTTCCCTCCATTCAGTGGACATGGAGAACAATTGCTGCCTGTCCTCTTCATTAGACTGTTAGCAGGCACCCCCTCAGTCTTCTTTTCTGAGGCTTAAACATGCCCAGATTTTTTTTAACCTTTCACCCTTGGTCCAATTTTCTAAACATTTCATCATTTTTGTTGCCCTCCTCTGGAATATCTCTGGTGCAGAGAACAGCAGGACCAATACTCCATCCCCATCCCCGAAGTCTTACTCGCAACGCTCCTCTTCACACATCCCAGAATGCCTTTAGGCTTTGCTTTTGCAACCACATCGCATCATTGACTCGTACTCAACCCTTTGAATTTACCCCTGGCCTTGTGTCACATATAGATAGATAGATTGTACTTAGTATGCCCAGAGAGCAGTAAAAGGGTTCAAATGGAGTAGTCAGATGGGTACTCTGGTTAGCCATGTGTTTCCAGTGACTTACCCTCATCCATCCTCCACTGTTCCTTCTGATTGGCTGCGATGTCCTCTTTTACGCCTTGTGTATGTAACTTATAAACTCTTGAGGGCAAGGACCATCTCTGCCTGTGCAACATCCACTGCAGTGGGGCCTCAGTTACAACTGGGCCCTCAGGTCACTAATCATTTCACTAATCATTGCAGTACAATTACCTGGGATCCATCTGTATGTGTTTTAAGTCTTCAGTCTCCTCGCATGGTCGTTTTTCTTTCTTTATTTATTATCTCTTGGAAATCTTAAAACCATCGTGTGTGCTTTTATTATTGCAAAATGAGACAAGCTACAATTTATGGGTATCATTTTTAAAAAAAAAAAAGTCTGCTCTCCTAGTGCATTAAAGTAGATCCCTGGTTCATTTTTAACTGGTATAATAAAATCAGAAATGTTAGACTGAAGCTGTGTGCATCCCACAACCAAGCCCAGCCCTGGTTGAGCTGGTTCCCATTTGAGCTAATGTGGAGGCAGGTGGTTTGTGATGCCCAGGATGCCCCTTCATAGCCTGCCTCATATCATTTGTTGGCTTCTTGCCTGATCTGCTCTGCTCGGAAGCTGCCTGGCACAGTCTAGGGGAGAACGTCTAAGTGGAGACCGGGGTGATCTTTGCCCTACAACACAGCTATAGAAGCTAAAGGTTGGACGGGACCTTTGGAGGTCACCTAGTCCAACCCCCTGCTCAGAGAATGAGCGTATAGACACCACCTGACAGGCTGCCTATGTCAACCCTAACATTAACCAATTCTCTGCCGTCTTTCCACTCTTCCAGGACAGCCAGGCACTGCTGTTGGTGAGATTGGGCCTCCTGCTGACTTTTCTGAAGCTGGATGGGCTTCAGTGCCATTGCCTACAACTTCCTACTGGCCAATTTTTCCACCCAGTGGGCCTTAGCACCATAGCAAGGCTCTCTATCATGCACTCACAGCTGAGGGTCTAGCTGTGGCTGGTTTAATCTTGGTTGGAGCCACCCTTGGCAGAACTAGCCCCTTCCAACTCTCGCTCCTGCTCCTGTTCCTGCCCCTTGCGTGAAATCCCATCTAAGTAGCCTGTGAAGGGATAATCATGGCCCACTTGACAGTCACTGATGTTGGAGGAGCTGTAACACTGTGTCTTAGTTTGCGATTTTGGATGGGATCTCTGGGGCTCTGTGCCAATCAAGGAGGTGGCAGGTGGATCGCGAAAAACCCTCTAACTCGTCTGATCTTGTCTCTCTGCTACGAGCCACGTTTCTCTGGGTCTTCAGGCCAAGTTTTGTTGCTGCCTGTGGCCAGCCAGAGGATGCCTAACACCAGGCTGTGCTGTATGCTTTGATCACCCTCAGCACTCTGATCAGACTGGCAGCTTCCAGTCTTCTGGAGAAACAGGGTAAACTAAGCTGGTGTCCCTGGCAGATTGCTGCCTTTGCTTGGCACTTCACCACTTGGGTGTTGGCCAACATGATGATCACACCAGCTGCTGTTTTCACCCTGGCCAGCATCTTCTGTTTGGTGTGCAGCCTAGGTTTCAAGTGTGCAACTCCCTTCTTGACTGGGAAATTTCATCTCCAGCCACGGGGCAGCATTTACAACCTCCGTGGTAGCACTGGCACTGGGGGTGGGATGGTGACCTGTTTGATCACATCTGAGAATATCTATGACCCCCCCCACCACCACCACCACCAGCCTGGACAGAGGGCAATGTCCGCTTGGACGCATCCTCATTGGGTTAAAGACTGGGGCAGAGTGCCTCAGAGCAGGCTCTCTACCCGACTGAAGATTTTGAGGTGCCCTTTGCAGTGTCCCACATTGGTTCCTCATTGGGTTGGTTCTCGCCTTCCTGATCCCACCTTCTAATGACCTCTGCTTTGATGAGGCTCTTTATTTTAAGATCCTGCCTCTGGCTGAGATTGCAGACACTCTTAACCTCAGTCAGGAACTAACACAGCTACCCCCTGGGACTCCTCAGTCAGGATATTCACCTTCCCAGGAAGGACAAGATTTAGCTGTCCTACCAGGATTGCTGACCCAACTTGATCTTAAGCACCAGCTGGATTAGGATTCCCAGCCGCTCCCTGACATATGGTTGCAGGTACATGGCATTTTGAATTATTCACTGATTGCAATCTGTACTAGACCCTAAAGAAAGACGGTCTAGAGGTTTTCACTGTGTCCCCTTTGCCTCTGATAGCTTCAGGCCCATCTCCTGTGGCTGTATCTAAATAATCCCGTGTCCTTGCATTGGGGCCAATCTGTTTCCTTGCTCTGTTTTAGGTGGGTATGACTTAAAGCCACAGAAAGGTGACATGGCTTCTCAAATCAAAGCAGAGTCAAATATGAGCCTGAAGTGGACTCTGTCTCAGTCTTGCAAAGGCTTAGGGCTAACTGACTCAGCTCCCACTCTACCGTTGATCCAACCCTCTTCCCCAAGCGTTAGGCAAAGACTAATCCAGCTGTGACCCCTGTATCTGGACTTAGCTACACTGAAGACACCTTAGATTTGCCAAATTGTGTGAAGGGGACCAGGGCTGAGCTATTAGGCAAAGCTACAAGACCAGTCTCTGCCTGTATTGCTCAGTGCCTCTGTGCATCCTCCTGGCTTCTAGTCATCTTGCCATGAACCAGCAGGTCACGTTAGTCATGCTTTTAACCGTGATGGAAACAGCCTCACAAATCCTGTAGCTGTGAATGGGTGAGACTGACTCGTCTTCCTCCAGAAAACTTCACATGTAGCTTTACAGTGACCTACACCATCTTGCCTTTGGATTATGAAATCTAAATCCCTCCATTTTTCTTGCTTACCAATCCCCCCTTTCTTTTCTCTGGGGGGAAAGGTCCTATCTCTGGTCTCCATTGATTCCCAGGGACCACAATCTACAAGGCTAATAAGGCTAACCTAAGTTTTATCTCCTATATTATGCAATGACTCTGCCTCCCTCACCCTCCCTTGCCAGCAGGCTTTAAACCTGGGACCGTCTGCACCAATGACTATATCTGTATAGCTGGTGCTAAAGGAGCAACTCCATTAGCTGGCAGCATTAGTCAACTCTTATCTCTTTGGGGCCTGGAGAGAGACAAGCTACATATGGCACCAACACATCACACATATCTTCTCTCAGGCTCTGTCCAGTCTTGTTTGTAAATGGCCCCAGCCAAAGATTTCCCAAAGTCATCTTCTCCAAAGATGTCTTTTGTGAAAGTCTCTCTGTTTAAGGGCCCCATTTCTCAAGAAGCTTTTGTTGTGCTGAGGTCATGTCTTCTTTTGCTGTATTTTGACTTGCTTAATCACAATCTATTGCCTGGGATGACCTCCTGGGTGGGCTGCTGGGGTCTCAGTGGAATCTGAGGAAGCAGCAGTTTTCAGATGGCTGGGGCTTGCCTAGTGACTTTTTTGTAGGCTGCACCGCTATGTACATGTTCCCCAAAGTGGAACCTTCTCTCTGACATGACTCTTCTGTGCCTAAACCTCTACACCATGGCATGGACCCATGTGTCGCCTCCCCACAGCACAGTGTGAATTTCCACCTTTGTTCTGTGGGGCTGGTAGAGCAACATTTCAGAATGTGGCCCAAGAAAGAAAGAGGAGGATGTTTGCCAGCAAAGCAAACCCTTGGCCCCAGAGAGAGCTGGGAACAGGCCAGTAAGAGCTGAAACCAGCCATAGGGGATTGCCCCATTGTTGCAAGGGGCACCTCAGACCTATTATCCTGCAACCCTGTCCTCTCAGGAGGGCTGAAAAAGCATCACAAACCTCATTGCTTTTCTGCCACTTCCTGGTCAGTCCCGGACCACTCCTCAATGGCGCCCTTCGGTGCATGTTGCTTTGGAGACTTCGACAGAGATGTTGACTCCTGTTTGAGGCTCCACTCGGCAAGATGCCCCATATGTTGCAAGGACAAGAGCCCGAGAAGAGGTGGCCCCTGGAGACCTTAGAGCGGAAACCACCCTCTGTGCTGGACAAAACGTAGCCCCGAGAAGGAAGGGAGAGGCTTCCCGTTGCAAGGCAGAGCAGGGGCGCCATCACTCGCCTGCTGAGAGCTCCAGTTAGCGGCCAGCTTCCCCACAAAGGATCCTGGGATTTAGAAACCAGACCTTGCTCTTCCCTTCACCCACTTGCATGCCCCTTTTAGCAAAAGGCATCTGTCTCGTTACCCCATTTGGTGGCACTAATCCCCTCTGATCCTGCTTCTGTTACAGAGATAAAGTCACAGGTGTTGTTCTGCTTGTAAGGGTGCCCCAACCCAACCTTCCCCCACACCCCAACCCTTGCTTTAGGAACAGGGAGACGCTGCGTGGTTGGAGCTCCAAAACACAAGGAGTCCAGCTGCTGGCGCAGAGCCGGCAGATCTCACTTTGGAGAAGAGCGTGATGGATTGCACTGCAAACATCTCCCCTGTGCCTGGCGCCACGCCATGGAGAGCAAGCACCCAGAGCCGGGCTGGGGAGTCGTTACTCAAATAATCATAAACAGGCTCAAGTGCCCTGCGTTTGTTTTGTTAATTGTTATCATGAAATATTATTAAACTCTGGCAAAGAAATTTTCCCTCCGGACCTCCACTCCAAGAACAATGGGCCCATCTGAGGGGAAGCCGTAGGGATGGGGTGAACAACCCCTCAGGAGCAGGGAGAGGTGTAATTCAGAGCCATGTGGGCTTCCTCACGCTCCCCTTCAATGCCACACAAAGCCCAATGGCTCAGGCTTTGCAAACTGACTGCCCCAGTTTAATTTAGTTTGCAACCGATTCTTCAAACCAACGTGGACACCACCACTGTGACAATGCAAGCAGCTCACCACAGATAGCTGTTTCTAAAAGCAAGGCCAGCCCCTGTGTGTGGGTACATTTATATCAGCTTGAAACTGGTTACATGGGTTTTACTTGGCCTAAGAAAAATTACATCAAGCCCTGTTAAATCGATTTCAGTATCCACAAACATTACGTTGGTTTCACGTCATCAGTTTCAAATACCTTTAGCTAAAACAGTGTCACTTGGCTGTAGACCTGACTTAGGCTCAAATGTGCCCCTTGCCTGATCCTAAAAGGTATTTAGACTCCACTCTTCCTTTGGGAGAGCTGGGTTTAAGTGACTTAGAAGCTTAAGTCCCATTCACTTGCAATGAGACTTAGGAGCTTAAGACACATCTGAAAATTTGACCCTCCGGGGCAGTGGTCCCCAAACTTTTTGGCTCAAGGGCCATCATGGATATGATTTTTACAACTCTGAAGCACCACTAGTCTATGCCAGCAGGCCCCCCTCTCTGCTGCAGTCAGAGGGAAGGAGTTCTGTCTCCAACAAGGAAACCGCACGTGCCCCGTGTGCGCCAACTGAGCCCCTCGGCAGTGGCTCCTGTCTGCAGGGGGATGCAAAATTAGTGCTCCCCTCCTTCTGGATCCAGGAGGGGCCCCAACACCTAGGCACCCCGGTGGGGAGTGCTTTGATGTGCTTCCTGCTGCAGCCAGGGGGACGAGAAGACTTATCTTTCATCCTCTTGGCTGCAGCAAGGAGTCATTTAGCGCCACAGCAATGTGGTCCGCCTAGGTCCTTATGCAGTAGCTCCCTGTGCAGTTGGCAGGAAGGGAGCTGTGGGCCACTTTGAAAGTCCCCATAGGCCACTTTTGGCCCCCAGACCACAGTTTAATTGGGAACCGCTGGTCCAGAGAAATCTGTATGCGCCAGGTTTAGATGGAGTTCCACAGCCTCATGGTTCTTTGATGACTAGACCAAGGCAACATTTAATGATGCAGATTCAGTCACACTAAAACCTGTTATAAATTCAAGTCAATTCTTCACATTATTGTGGCCAGGAGAAAAAAAGTAGAAAAAATCAAAAGGTTTCATTTTGGTAGTTTCAAAACAAAATGTTTCAGCTTTTTACTCAAAATGACATTTACCAGGAACAGTCTTTAATATTATTTTTCTTACATTAAAAAAAAGTCAAAATGAAATGGTTTGTCCAGCTTGAAATAACATTCTTTTCCAACTTCTTGAGTTACCAAAAGTTTTGAAAACCTTTGTGTTTAATTTGCCCCAAAACTATTTAGTTCTTGTTGTTTTTCAAAATTGCTGGAGAACCAAAAAAGCCTTTACTGGCTCAGCTCTGTTAAAGACTTCAACTTTCTGTGGCCCCCTTAATGAATGCTGTGCAGACCCAGCCAGGAGCTGAGGACATTGTTGTCCAGCAGTGCACATACCCACCGACTCCTATTCCAGCCTGGCGCATACCCTGGTGAGCAGTTGTCCTGTGCCCAGCCCCCAGGAAATATGGTGGGGCCAGAAAAAAGGACGGTTGGGGCTGTTAAGACGTTGGCATCTGATTTCCACAGCAGCCATTTGGGCCGAAATGACATCGCTGGTGGGGTTGGGAAGGGCTGGTCCTTTGAAAGGAGTCTCTCACTGCGAGTCCCACACCTCCCTCCCGAGGGCATCCTGCTAATGGAGTCCCAGAGGAGCCGCACCAGGGAGGCCCTGTGCTTTGGGGCACTCAATCTGCTTGGCAGATGACAGGAATATTTGCTGGCGTGCAGGAGCTTGGAAAACCAGCAGCAGGACCAGAGAAAGGGGGAGGTTCTCTCCTACCCAGGGAGCCTCTATTATTATTTAGCCTGAGGTTTTCACTCTGCTTGTTGTTCATGGGCTGAAAGCGCTGCCTAAAGCCTGGCATGGAGCTAGCAGGCAACGCATGCATGCTCCAGGCAGATCTGATCAGGCATCTTGCTCCTGCTTTGCAACCCCCTTCATAGCTAGATGCTCCGCTGTGCTGGTCTATTGGATCCCTGCTCTTCTCGTCCACCACCGGGCTGTGAGGAGCATGTACCAGGGAGCGCTCTTGTAGTGGTGGACAAACGCCCTGCAGGGTTTCTGACCTGGACCTTCAGTTTGCTGATTTCCACAGCTGTGCTGGAAGGGGACAAAGCTGTGTCTTCCCGTTGTTCTCCGCACCTGGTGGCTCCTGCCCCCAGCGGAATTCCTCTGCTCCAGCTGGAGCCAGGGAGGGCTGGCAGATGGGTGCGTCGCACCAAACGGGGCACTCCAAAAACAACTGCTTTCCAAAGGATCGAGCCGTAAAATATTAACCAGAGCCCCTAGCGTTTATCACACTGTAAATCTGGGCTTTCAACAACTTTATGACGCTGCACAGAGACAGCGAGAGAACAACACACTGTTCCTATTGTCATCCACAGACTTAACATGCCAGGCCAGTTTTCTTCTCTCTTGGTGCCCTGTGCTCACGCTGGCCAGAGGGAGGCGTACCAGCCTACGTTCCAGCTCTGAAGCACCCTCACGCTTTCTGGAAGTACAGGTACAAGTGCTACGATCAATTCAGCCAGTATCCTTTCAGAAGCAGCTGGCAGGCAAAAAGTGCATTGTGTACTTTGCTTTGGGAATTTCTTCTGAATGAGACCTGCCCTGTCTGCAAACTAGCCCCCAAGGATGTTTGCTCTCAGCCATGCTAGTGGATGCTTTCCTCCACCCCAGAGGCAGCTGCAATTTAGAGCTGAGTCCACGTAAATTGTGGGGAGGAGCAGTGCTGTATAACTGAGAGAGCTGTTATTGAATTACATCCTTGGAAGAAGAAAAGCTGCACCACCAAGCCGAGGGAGCCCTAGCGTCTCACCAAACCATGGGCGTTTACAGGGCCAACTAGTCTGGACACCATCAAAACCCAAAATCCCAAACTCAAATGACACCTTTTTGGCCACTAGAAACAGTTCTTTTAACTGCAGCTGTATTTCTTCCCCCCCCAGCTCCACCAGCCGTAGGCTTTTCAGCTCGGAGCTACAGAGCCAAGACGTTCTCCTGGTGTTCCCGTACCTCCCGGAATGGGTCCATAACAGGGATGTCACCAAGCACCAGGCTTGTGTTCAGTCCTGCCTGACCCCAATATGAGAGAGCTGGGGCTTCTGCATGTTAACCCTTTTGCAGCCCAACCATCCCGGGAGTGGGGCTATAGCCTGAGACCGTCCAAAAGCAACAGATCACTGGACTTCTCTTACCCCGCTGGTTTGTCCTACTGGGACACCCCACCCCCAGCTCCCTTTCAATCTAGCCAGGACTGAATTGAGCGCATGACCTGCCTCAGAGCTGCATCCCTCCCAGCCTGAGATGCCATGACCTACCCGACCCTTTCCCAATCGGTTAGGCAACAGGATAAACCCTCCAGAGCGCCAGCAGGGAGTAGACCCACTCTTCGGGTGCCACCCTGCTCTTGCTGCTTCCCCGGTGCAGCCGAAGAGCGGTAATTACAAAACGAGCCCCCGAGAAGGAAGTTCAGATTCAGATGTTATCAAGCACGTTTAGCACATCTGTGATCCCTGTTAAATGGGCCTCTGCTGCTCTCCTCCCCACATACACACTTGCTTTTCACATTCAACAGAGCGCACACACAGCATGTGCTGTCCCACAAAGCGCCAACACCCCAGAGCTGGGCCCTGTGACAGCTGGGTGCCCGGCACTGCAGCGAGGTGGGGTGCAAGGGCTGCAAGGAGGCATCTGTGGGGCTGCAGGGCCACATGCCAGAAGCCCCAGTCGCAGGGCAGAGAGTACGTGCCCTCAAGGAAACGCGCTCACTCCCATACTTGGCCTTGTCTCACTTCTATTTTTATTTGACTTTTCAGGCCGGTTTCCTTTTTCCGGCTGTTTTGCTGCAATTCCACCAGTGCGCCAACCTCCCTTTTCCCCTCCCTCCCTTTAGCCTTTTCCTTCACTCTTTCCTTCCTTTCCATTCACTCATCCCTCCCTGAGGCTGAGTAACATGGCGCCTGCCCGCTGCCAGTTCTGACACTCGCACCCCAGGGCTTGCTTCAGCCTCCAGCAAAGCCAAGCACATCTTGCTGCCAGGCGGCCCACTGCTGCCTGCTTGGCAGAGGAGGCACAGCTCTAGCCCCTGAGCAACAGGAGGGCTGCCAGCAGTAGCCACTTATCTGTCTAGACTGGCCACTGCTCACACGCACCCTTGGCCAGTGCATCCCACACCTGGCTTACAGGTAACCGCCAGGACCTCTGCCACGTTGCTTCTTCTTAACTCAGCCTTCTGCTTCCAACCTAAGCTGCTGTTGTCTGCTCCCCACCCCCCGAAACCTGCCTGTCCCGTGACTAATCTGAAGTTTGAAGGTGGATCCAAGCTGCATCCTTGCTCCAAGCGACCCAGATCGGAGTTCAGGGTCCCTAAGCAAAGCAAGGTCTTGCCTGCAGTTTCCAAGACAGGCGGCAATCTAGGAGCAGCACTGCCCCCCTGGGCCAAAACAACAGCATGATCTGCCCAGTCCTTGCTCTGCTTTCTCTGGGCCTGGGCTGACAGCCCCAGGAAGACCCTGGTGAGTCATTCAGACAACTCAAGTCACAGGCACGCTGGAACATGGAGCCACTAACCCCACCGCACTGCGAGCTGGAAAAATGAGGCCCCCAGCTTCATCTGGATGCCACGTTAAAGGTGTAAAGTGAGGGTTGAGAGCCTGAATGCACTGCAGTGCCCAAAAGGATTTTTGGGCAGAGCAAATGCTGCCATCCTCCATCCACACAAACCCTTAGCAAACAGTCCACTCGGCGCTGCCTTAGGCAACTGATTGGCCCCTGTAGCCCAAACAATGGACCCTCCAACCAAGGCCCAGCAAGCAACATCTCGCTCACAGCACTGGATGCAACCTGCAAAAATGCATGAGGGCAGCACGGCAAAGCACCTTGCCTGGAATAACTCTCGCATGGCAGCCCAGATGAAATGACTGGGCCACCCCGCTATCCCTTGACTTTTCTACCCGAGCTGCGGTGGAGAAGGTGACAGGGTATTGCACCAAAGGGGTGCCTGGGATGCACTTAAGTTGCACACAACATCCCACCATTGTCTTACCACTGCTGAGAATAAACAGGAAAAACATTAGCTCTGGGGGGGCCTGCGTGAATCATGCTTCCCCTGATGCAGCTGAAAGCTTAATGGCAGAGAGTAGGGGCAACTGAGGAAAGCCCTCCCCATATTGTTATAAAAACTGTATGTTAATTGGCAATTTTTAAAATTATTTTAGGACGCTCAGAGGAATTGTGGCTGGGGTGGGGTAGCTGGTCGTCCCCCCCCATTCCCCTTTTAATGATGAAAATGCTAGTTGCATTTGATCTTTTGTTTGGAAAAAAACCCCGACCCAAACAACATGTTCAGTGCAGAGCTCCCTGCAGATCTGAGTGAGGGAGGAAAAGCAAAACAAGTCAATGTTTGTTCCTTGCAAAAAGCTGCTGGGAAACCTCTACCCACCCCCACCACCTCCTGGCTGACTTTGCTGGGTTCGGGACGGGCGGGGGGGCAGTATTGCATGGCGGACAGTCCTGCTCCCCGCTGCCTGGGCACATGCAGGAGGGAGCTGTGCTGCTGAAGGCAGCTCTGGGACTTAGGTGGTGGGGTGGCACCCTTGTTCAGATTCCCCCATCACCACCACCTCCCCAGCATCCAAAAGAGAGCACCACAAAGGCCCAGGAGTCTAACGTCCTTGCTTTGGCTGGGCGGCCACAAGAAGGGGAACCCAGCCAGCGAGGAAAGGAGGGGGAACCGGCCGCCATAGCCTGGGACAGGGAAAGCACAGGCAGGAAGGACAGCGTGGGTGGATGGTGGCAGAAGGGGTGCAGAATGGGGAGCAGGGAGGGAGCCAGAGGTGCGGATGTCACGAGGGAGCTAGTTTGATGAGACACCTGGCAATCAGGCCTGCCAACAACTAGCCAGGCTGCTACCAGCCCAGCTCTGGCCTCTCTGCGGGTAAAAATCTTTCCTCTTACGCTGCCTGCCTGCCACAGTGCTTACTGCTCGAGAAGCAGGGCTGCGGCAGGAGGGGGCATTTTGAAGCATTTCTGGGGCTTTCAGGAGGCTGGCACCGGAAAGGTTCCTCAGATTGGTGCCAGGCCATCCTCCCAGGTCACGAAGGCACAGCAGCCTGTAGCTAATGAAAGGATGAAGCGCTTGGTCTCACTGCAACCAGCCCCAAGGCAGCAAGGCCATGAGAGGCCCGGGAAGACTCAGCAAAAAAACAAAACAAAACCAAGGAGTCGTGTGGCATTTAAAGACTAACATTTATTTTTTGCATGAGCTCCCATAGGAGAAAATCCCACTTTGTCAGATAAGTATCTGACAAAGTGGGATTTTCTCCCACGGAAGCTCATGTGAAAAATAAATCTGTTAGTCTTTAAGTGACACACAGCTCCTTGGTTTTTTTTTGCTGGACTAGACTAACATGGCTGCCCCTTTGGAAATGCCAGGAAGACCCACTATCCCCATCCCCGGTGAAATTACACTGACTTAGCTGTGCACAAGCAAGCAGCTGTTCCCCACTGATCAGGACGCTAAGTGGGAGGTTACTGTAGACATAGGCTTGAAGAAGGCTGTGACTGAGAGATACTCCCTAGCGTAGGATAATGTTGTGTGAACTGGGAAACGTGCCCTACAGGTGATCTAAAAGGGCTTCACCCACCTGCACACCTGGGAACCACTCCTGTCCGTGTTAGCAAAGCCTATTCCTTGCTCATTCAATAGTGTGGGAATTAGTGAACCCTCAAGCTGGTTGCATGGTGTCAGAAGGAAGCCTGGTTCCACCCTCTGGGAATTATTTGGGCATCCTCACACCAAGGCTGGGTGAGGGCCGGTGGGGAAGCCCGTGCACAGCTCACATGGCTCAAAATCCAAGGGCCCTGGCACCACCGTGACTCCGGCAGAGCCCGGCTGCATGGCCCACTCCTGCCATCTAGTGTCGTGCAGCTGTTAGACGGCGCTCCCAAGACGCCAGGACTAAGGACAAGCAGGGTCTGTGCTCTGCTACCTGAGCTGGCCAACATTTGCTCTTCTGCTGAGATTGCTGGCAGATGAAGCAGGAGAAACAAAGCTCAACAGGCTGGGTGATTTGCCCGAGGCCGGTAGCTGAGGCAGGACCAGAACGCAGCAGAGGACAGCCTCACAGTTGCTGTTCTAACCACTGAGCCAGATGGCCCACGTTTTGCTAGGGACTCCCGTCACGCATCTAGCTGTGGCACGCTCTCCCATAGCTGGGGCGGATCATAGGTCTGTGAGGCACATGCCTCTTCTCTGAATACAGCCCTTATATCTTACCCTAGCAGTTCGTTAGGGAGCAGCCTTGGCCGCCAAGGAAACAAAGGAACGTAACCTGCTCCTGCACGCCGCATGCTCTGCACCTCGTGCTGAGGAAACTAGGAGTCTTTCTCCAGCAGAAATCAAAATGTCATTATTGGGGACCTCAAATCTGGCTGCCATTGCAGCCACTACAGATGGAGAAGGGGAATAATGCGGGTCTCATTCTTCCCACCTGAGCCAGCAGGACTGGGCCATTTCCAACTGGTAACAGGCGCCCCAGGCATCATACTCAGCGAGCCGCTCGGCTGGGGTGTTAAGCCCGGGACACCAGTGGGGAGTGGACACCGATGAACCCACCAGCCGTACAGATCTGGCCAGAGGGGCCCCGATTTCCTCCACTACCCTCTTTGACTCCCCCAAAACCTGGAGGCTTCTGTGGCTTCTCCCCTGGGCAGTTTTCACTTCCCTAATTGCCCCATCTCTACAAGGCCACTCTAAGCCTCAGCTACCAGCTGCCAGGCTAAGGCGATCACGGGCGCCAGCTCTGGCTGCAAGTTCCAAGAGGCTTAACGTTGGGCTGCGAGCCAGGCCCACACGTGAGCAATGCTCGTTGTTAGCTTTGCTTGGCTGGGGCGGTGGAGGAGGCTGTTTTTATGCTCACCCCTCTCTGATCATCCCAGAGTTAAAGCAAAACCTGAGCGCCTAGAGATTTGACTTCTCTACTCGGGGCTGCCCCAGCTGTGTGAGTGACCTTGTGTCCTTTAGGGGTATATCTGCACTGCAGCAAACACCCTGCGGTTGCAAGTCACTGAGCAGGAGTCAGCAAGCTCCCAGGGCTCACCCTATATGGTGCTGAAAATAGCCACAAAAATGCTCCCACTGGGGCTCTGAAACCTGGGGAGGGAGCAGCTTTCATACTCCAAGCCCACACAGCATGTCTCCATGGCTAGGGCTGCCAGATACCAAAGCATGGAAAGGAGGAGAGGGAAGTACGAAAAGGAGAACACGTGGAGAAAATGAAGTATTAATGTAATATTCTTCTGTTTTTAGGGAGCCCTGGAACACTTCCCCCTAAAAATAGGCTGTTCCAGCATAAAGTAACCTCTGTAAGTAAAAAGCCAGACAAAATCATGTATTTTTAAGATGCCTGCCAGATGGAGGACATAAAGGTAAAAAGGAGGACATGTCCTCCTTTTGCCTGACATCTGATAACCCTATCCTTGGCAGACATCAATGCAGTGGCGTGAGCCTGCATCTGCAGACTCAGAAACTCACTGTTGGGTTTTTGTTTGTTTCTTTTGCAGCGTAGCTGTACCCTTTCCTTCCAGGGCCTCAGCCCTCAGCTCCCCATCTGGACTTCTCTACTCTCCTTTATGTTTGTGAGACACTGTGGTGAAGGAGAGCCTCTGTCTTTGTAGCCAGGGCTGCAAAGAGTTTCTCTTGCTGCAGAGGGACCAGACACAAGACAGCACCAGTGAACACATGAGTTGCACAGGATGCTACATGAGTCTGTACAATCACCTTTAGCCAGCAGAGGGGGTTCTGGTTTCGTGATAAAATCTGGTCCCCAGACTGAAGAACCATGACTGTACTTTGGAGTAAGGTAGGGAAAGGATGCAATTCAGATGGGTAGGCCAGACCGGCACTAGCTTTAATCCAAGTAGGACAGCCCAAAAAAAGCAGCAAAATCATAGTGGACAGGCGCCCAGTCCAGCTGTACACACTCTAGAAAAGAATAGGGGAGGAGGAGGATCAGGGTTTTCTAGATAAAATATCCAACATCTTTAGGGGAAGAAGTTTTATTTTCAAGCTTCTGCAAGACTATTGCTAGAGAAAGAGAGTTCAGACCCAATAACTGAAAGCGACTGAATGGGTTGGTGAGAGAAAAGACGCTTTTCATGTCACAAACGTTCCATGCCTTCACCATCTGCTTTTTTTTAAACCGTCATTATGGCATGCGACTGTTGATGCACTGGCCAGTTATATATTTCCTGGCTTTGAAGGAGTTTTATTGGATGGTGCTTTACTGAATAGAAAATGCTGTCCTTTCCAATGCTGCTCCTTCAGGGAGGCTCCGTTTTAAATGTCAGGCAGCCAGTAATTAAAATCTTCACCCTCTCTACTAACTGCTTTGACATTTACGTTTCTGCACCAGGGTGGCTGATCCGCAGAAGTGATCAGCATCTACAAGGCCTGGGTGGTCAATGAATCTCCCCTCCTGATCTCATATTTACCCAGGCCCACCACAGGCACAAGTGGGCTCAGATCCACTCACTGCAGTGCAGCAACACTCCCTAGTGCCAGCAGAGAATTTGCCCCTTGGTGTTATGCTTTGGACAGAGCCGATACTACGACCGATGGCATGAATTGGGGCTCAGCGGCCACCAAGGGTAAGGAAATGCAATTTTCACTCTTCCTTCCCACAGGGGAATTTGAACTACTGACCAGCGGCATCACAGGAAGGAGCCAAGTCCCAGCACCGCTAGCCCAGCTCACATGGATAACAGGCCTCCCGCAGCAGCCAAGGCTGGGGAGTCCCAGAGGCTCCTAGAGCACATTCAGCACAAAACTACAGCAAGTTGCGTTGCATCCTCTGGCAAAATTAGTTCTGCCTTCAGGACTAGACTCACACCAGCAACAATGTCCCGGAAGACTGTCTTTTTCTGAAACAGATGAAAGGGAGAGCTCTCCTTCCTCTTTGCTAGAAGCAGGGGATTTCTTGGGCTGGTAGGAAGAAGCCAGCAGTTAAAGAAGCACAAATGAAGAGCCAGTAAATGCTGGTTTTACATCAAGACAGCACAGCCTTCCCCTTAGCACCATGAGGCAACATTGGGTCAACCCTGACCCAGAGCGAAGAGCACCGCTTATGGAGTCACCATCCCACATCCGGCAGCAGTTCAGCTACCCTTTGCATTCTTGCAAGCATCCGTCCCAAAGAATGATGGGCAGAGAAACCCAGCCACGAGAGAAGCTACGAGCAGAGCTGGGTCTCAGCTACACATTTGGTCTGTATTTTTCCAGACGGCAGTTACTGCTGTATAAAGTCCCTTCCATTCTCCACGCCAGCCTCCCGAGAGCAAGTTTGAGCATCCCAGCCAGGTTGGAAGAAAGGAGAGAGAACTAATTCAACCTGACAGAATGCCAGGGGGATCTTAAACTACTTGCCAGCATGGCTATCGCACCCAGCCGCACCGTTTCTTCAGGAGATGGATGGATTACTTCCCCACACCTTTCATTACAAGAAGCCAGTGCTACATGTCAATACACAGTGCCAGGAAAGCAGCAGACACTCCCTCCAGCGCTGCATGCTAGTGACTTCCTAGCAGACAAAAGGCATTTTCATGATCTGGGAGCACCATCATACACTATTACCCTCTCCTTGCACTGCCTGCTCATCACCCTGTCCTTCCAAATTCCTAATACACAGAGCTGCTGGAACGGAGGTACCTGCTGCGGAGGTGCCCCAGAGCATCACTCAGAACAAAGGAGCAAATTCAACTCTGACATCTGTTGATGCCACTCAAATGATTTCAGGGCTGAATCTAAGCCCCAGTGTTTGTAGGAGGCACATTAGGAGGGTGGGGCAGGAGCACACACTGTACGACGTGCCCCTTTCCAGTCCCCACCAGAGAAGGATGGGATGCAATAGAAAACAAGCCCCGGCATGGCCTGATTTGCCCAGCAGCAGAACCAAGAAATCAGAAGACAAGGCGTTTCCAGCAAACCAGTGCTGCTTACTGGCTAGTACGGTGGTCGTGTTCAATTTGCAGGTGCTCAACACCCCTGGGGAGGACAGTCTGCATTGCCTCCCACTGGCCCTATGTGTCCCAGTCCTTTGAGTGAAGCAAAAATAGCTTCTCCCAGCAGGTGACCAAGTTTTCCGCCATTCGGGATATCTCCTTCAGCTGCTTTCTCCTGTTGCCCGGGCCTCTGGGTCGCGGTTTCTCGGTGGCAGTTGACAGAGTCTTCTGTGAGCATGCAAAGAAAGAAAAACAGTCACAGCAATGAAAACCCTGGTCTAGATAGAGACACTGAACAGGACAGCGAGAAGAGCAGGGCCGTTCTTCCACAAAGGGCACGCGGGGAAAGCAACAGGTGGGGAGATAGCGCAGGAACATGAAGGTCCCCGAGCCTGCATGTAACCGACTGGGAAGAGGCTAGAAACCATACCGCTTTTGCCAGTGGGCGACTTGTGCACAGACAGACAGGTGGGTTTGTACCTTCAAGGATCGCTCTCCCTTGGGAGAGGGGGAGCTTTCCAACCTGGCAGATCATTTCGAGACAAAATATTCAAGGTGGGACTGGCCGTGGAGGTGTTTCTCCCTCTATGTGTATCTAATTCAGCAACAGGCCAGAATTCTCATAAATAATCCCAGGGCCGGATATTGGCTTATTAATGCAGACCACACGCAAGTAGGGCAAAGCAAAGTAGACTCATCAGATGACTCAAAATGGTTCCTTCCCCTAGCTATCAGTCTCCGCTCACAGGCGCTCCCACAGGCTGTTCAGACCAGCCAGCCAGGGTCCCCAGTGAGACAAAAGGAAATGCAATATTACATTTTCCTATATTTATATTATTATAATTTCTCTGACAGATTGGGTGGAGGAGGCGTGGATTCCCTGCGGCTGCGCCAGGTAACCTGAACTCATTGGCAGAGTCTTGCACGAGGGCATCAAACACCAACAGAGTCGCTCAGCATGGGCTTTCCCCTACAACTCTCCCCGCTGTCTGTGTGTCAGACAGGGACAGGGTGCCTCGGGCTGGGGTTTCCCCAGGGCTCCCTCACGAGAGAAGGTGAAGGGAATTCATTCTGAGCTCATTTCAGACCACAGGATGGTTCAGGGATTGCCTGAAGGCCTCATTCGAGGGGAAGCCCTGGACCTTGCTCCCCAGGCCGGCATGTGCTGCTCAACAAAGATAAGGCAGGGCGAAGGAATGTCTTGTACTGGACCGACCTCCCGTGGTGAACGAGACATGCTTTTGAGCTTGCACAGACCCAAAGAAGAGCTTGAAAGCGTGTCTCTTCACCACCAGAAATGGGTCCAATACAAGATATTCCTTCATCCACCTTGCCTCTCTAATGTCCTGGGACCAATACAGCTGCTGCTCGGTAAATGTGGTAATCGAGGACAGTTTAGACAGGGCTGTAGAGCAGCCGTGCTTATATGTGGAGTCCTGGAATGTGAACACGGTGCAGTTTGGTGCAACGGGGCAGCTCCCCTGTCAGGGATCAGCTGCTGGGAGCTAGACAGACTCTGGAGGAAGATCCCTGCCTTTTAATTTGTATTTATTTTCGGAGTGAATCAGAGCAAAGGATGAAACCTCCATTGGGAGTACTCCTGGGATGCCAGGTGAAAAGCGTGGGAGCTAATCAAACTCACTTAGCTCATTTCAGTTGTGAGGAGGTGCAAGACAGATGCACCCCAGACTCAAATTATGGCCCTGATCTTGGTCAATCAGAATTGGGGGCAAGGATTTGCCCACTGCCCTGTACCCACCCAAAGGTGCCGTTGTTTGCACAGTGCCAGCTGGGTGGCAGAGGAGAAAACCAAGCCCTGACCTTGTGGATTTTCCTGCAGTTCTGTTTGATCACAGTCTCCGTGTTGCTGGCCACCTTCATCACAGCCACCACCTCAGCATTCTTCCATGAGCTTTTTACCATGTCCCTGAGGGACATACTTATGGTGGAGATAGACAGCAGGATTTTCTGCTCCTGGAAAAGGAAGGATGTAACATGCCAATGTGCAGAGCCAACTCACGTGGCGAACACTGCGATTAAAGAGAGGAACCAGTGCTGGTTTAATACGAGCCTGCGGTCGCAGGGTCTTAGATCACTGGAATAAATAAGTGCTCTGAAACCAGCCATTGCCCAGTCCTGCCAAAAGGACAAAACAAACACCCACACCCTTTCCCCTCTCTATACCCAGTACTCACCAGAATACAGCTGAGGGAAACTGTTCTGCTGGCTGCTTGGGGAACAAGACAGGAGACTGCGGCCATGGGCAGTGCCACTGTGGAAGTGACACAAGCATTGACTTGCCCAGCAACATGCGCCACTATCTTAGAACAGCTGCTGCCCCGCAGGCTCCACAACAGAAACCTGCAGCCTTTCCTTCAAAGGGCAGGAACTGAGAACATACGTTTTCCTTTTTCCTGGTCCCCCCCCCAAATTCCTTGCTTAAATGCAGGGAAAAAATTGCTTGGTTACTCACAACGCAAAAGCTGTAGGTCAGGAATTCAGAGCAGAGCAAATGGCAAAATCCTCAGGCGCAAGCAGCACGTACAGCAATGAACGGGTCAGTGCGTCTGTGCACCACAGCCTCCCCCTGGATGGACTCATAATTGCACCAGTAGTGATGGGCAGTTCAAAGGCCCACGAGTTTAGTGCTGTAGCCATGGGATGCTGCAATGCCCTGGCAGCCGGCACAATGGCCACACAAGGGACTTGTTACACCAGCACCAAGAGTGAGACGGGAAGGTCTGTGATGCTCTGGCACACGTGGGTGGGCTGTGTAACTAGGGAAGGATACTGAACTGGCTAGAGAGCAAACATCAGTCACCGCTTTCTGCCGAATGCAAGAACAACCACCTGGCCATGCGCCTGCTGCCACAAGGTGCTTAGTGACCATGGAAGAAGGGTTAATAAGTGCCATGCAGTTTGGGTGGCCATTCATGCGTTCTCAGACCTCCCGGTACTTCTGGGAACAGCAGGGGCCCACTCCACAGGCACAACTTTGCATGTGTGCTACAGCAGATCCCACCACAGACACCATTTTGAATAGTGCAAATGCTCCATTCCCACTTTACTTGAACCATGTGTGTAAAATCACAGCAACAAGAGGTGGAACAGCGCCCCCTCCTCAATGGCATCCTCCATCCAATACTTAACAAAACCACAATGGGTTTCACCTCAGTACCAGACAAGCAACAAACCACCCAAAAAGAGGCCTGTTCAGCTTAAAACCAGACAAATGGCCTGCCTACATGCACTCAAAGATGGCCTTGTGTATGTTGCAGTCAGGGACAAAGCCAGTCCCTGTTTTCTGGTCAGGCCCCTGATTCTCCAGAGTGGGCCCAGCCAGTCTTGCTTCTGGTTATGTGACCAGAAGCTTCCTGACAATGCTCCAGTTTCCTAGCAAGTGGAGCATCAGGAGGAGGAGGAGGGAGAGGGAGAGGCAGCCCAGCTCCTGAGGTGTAAAGGCCACAGCAGTTGCCCAGGGCCAGAGCTGCCCAGGTGGAGAGCAGCCCACTCCTGCCCCTCTGCCTGCCACTGCTGACTGGCCTGCGGTCACGATCGTGGTTGCAGCGGCAAAGTTCATACAACCAAGGGGCGCTGCGGCAGGCGTGGGTGGGCCAGTCTGCTGGCCAAGTGGGTGGGCACATGCCCATCCAGGCCCACCCATAGCTACACCTCTGGCCACAGTACTGTACGCATCTCGGTTTCCACTCTCTTACAGACAGACATGGGGAGAGAACCCATGTCATCCTGTTCCACATGCACAGTGTGCTCGTCGAGCTAAAGGCATGAATTAGCTGGCAGTACAGGGCTCATGACACAGAGGAGTAATCTGATTTCATCCAGCAGAGGGCACTGGTGTGGGCACACGCGCGCACACACACACACACACGGGGGCACAGACGCACAGAGCAAGCGAGTGAGAGCATGCATTGAGCACCTATCCAAAAGCCAGCATTTACCTTGTCAGAACGGCAGGCCAGGCCACTTCTTGTGCCCCTCCTTGAGGTTTCAGCAGGTCCAGTCAAGTTTCTCTGTGTGAACAAGAAAGACAAGGTGCTCAGCTTTGGGCCTCCCTTTCCCCAGAAGTAACTTTTCAACTGCTCTCCGCATAGCACGAGCGTTACATGCTGGGGAAAAGATGCACTCAGCGAGGGCTTGACGGAGAGAAAAAGTGCCCCTTCCCTCAGAAATATCTCCTGGCGCTTTTCATGGGTGGTGGTAGTGGAGAGTTTACCATCTCCTTGGCCGCTTAATTCCAGCGGCTCTGTTTGAATGCATTTCCCATTCTCAGCGTTCCAGCAAAGCCCAAAAGCCCAGGTAGGTTGGAGGCTGCAAGTCTCTGCCCCAAAGGGACTATGTAGTCTAAGACAACATGTGACATGCAGTCAGCAGTGCCAGATTTCCCATTAGGCACTGTTGGCACAGTGCCTAGGGCCTATGAAATTTTTAGGAGGGAAAAAATTAAAAAGCAGGAAAATAAGGAAATCACGTGATTTAACATTAGAATAGTTTAAAGTGCATCATGTCAATCAACGTAATTCAATTGGCGTTTACCCCTCTTTTTGCACATTTTGGAGTGAAACTGCCTAGGGCCTACGAACACCAAAATCCAGCCCTGATGGTCAGACAGCTGCATTTTAACGCACGCCCACCTGCCAGGGACGGTTCGCTCACCAGGTTCTGGAGCTCATCAAAGATCACGGCTTGGTATTGCCGCAGGATTTCCACAATGTTGCACCTTCTCTTGCCCCTGCTCAGCGCCAATGCGACCGCCACCAGCAGAACAGCACAAAGGAGAGTCCTGGGGAGAATCTAGATGGGGAAAGAACAAGTCAGCTCCAGCACTATATGCCGCCAGGTGCTGGACACCTGCTTTCGCTTTGCCATCTAGGCTGGTTTTCCTCTGTATCACTGAAAAGCAGACCAGTCGGCTGTGCAGAGAGGGGCCAGAATGGGCTCAGATTCCTTTGCCCAGGTGACGTTCGTATGGGTCTCCTAGATAAGAAGTGGAAAGTATTAAGCATGCATTGGACTGCAATATTAATAAGGCATCCTTCAGGAATATACTTCCATGGGTTAGCTAATCAGGCACACTTTACACAGCATTCCTGACAGATTTGGGCTTTATCAGACCAGAGGAGAGGGAATTCCAAAGCTAAGAGCCTCCTTTGAGGAAAACGGTCCCCACTGTTTCTTCTCCTTTTAGAGCAAAAGAGCTTCATGTTGACCCTAGCTTGCAGCTCCTGCAGGCTTAGATAGCATGGTCTCAGGTCATTTCAGAGTCCAATCCAAAGACTGCTTTTAGAGCTAATGGCAAGAGCATCTCCATCCTTGAAGAGGTGTTTTACATGCCCAACGTAAGTTGGGAGCAGCTGTCACATGAAGGTGCATAGGGATGGAGGAGGCCTGAAGAGAAGGACGGCTACTGTGTGGGAAGCACATAGTGTCACGTTTTAAGATGTGCTGAATATAAAATACCAGAGCAATAAAATCCAGTGACAAACACACAGTGTCTCATGCAATTATCTGGCTGTGTAGTTCTGCATTTCCTCCAGCTTTTCAAAAAAGTCCTTTGACTCAGGTGCTCAGTTGTCTGACACAAGAACAAAATAGACGCTCTTGCTGGCAAATGGGGGAAAGACTAGCTGACATAGCTCACTGCTTTCACTGGTGCAGCACAGCTCCCTAGTCAAACCTTCAGGCTTCACGCTTTCCACACAGTACTAAAACCAGCCGTGACAGAGCCGCGAAGCCAGGGCTTTGATATCCGAGACTGCTGAATGGATGGAGTAAATAAATTTTATCTTAGTGCTTGCCCTGTCTTTGAAAATCAATGACCTTTAGACCTGTCAATGGCGGTGCAATTAGCAGCAGCCTATTTGCGGTCTACTGGGGGCAGAGGCCCTTCATTAGCCAGTTGCAGAGCGTCATATATTTCTCCAAGAGATGTGAGCGGTCACCCCAGAGAGAACTTCAAAACCCGCCTAGACGATATAAACAACACTCCAAACCATTAATCAAAATGCCCGCTTCACTGCAAAAAGGAATATCCCCTTTCCATGCAGACACTGGCCAAAATCCAAAGTTTGCTACTCCAGAAGGCTTCCCTGTAGCGGAAAGAAGGCCATGCAATTTTACTTGAACTATTAAGTAAAAAGCCCTTTCCTTAAACACCAGATTCCAGACCACAGCAACACTGGCACCGTTTCTGAGCAGCTGGGACGGGAGCTACATTTTCAGTCCTTAAAATGCAAAGAAAAGCAATCTGCAGTCAAAAAGACAAGCTGGATACACCCTGAAAGGCTATGACCCACAATTCCCACCACAGCCTGGTGGAGGGGTGACTGTAAGAGATACACCCTCGTGGGTGGGAGACTATGAAAAATAAATCACTAAGAACTGTTTTCTCTTAGTAATTGGCACTATTCAGAGAAGGAAGGAAAAGTTGTTACAGTAAATTCATGCGCCTGGGGATTATTCATTGTCTCTCCATGACAGTGTTTTACACACACACAGCCCGACCCCACTTCACTTCCAAATCTGCATTACTCAATGTTTGTTAGCAGCATGCAGAACAAGTCAAAGTCGCCTCTTTCTGTGACAGCCCCTGCCTTACTTGGCAGGTTAAGAACCTGTCTGTGAAGTGTGCAGGGCCGACAGCCCCCTGCAAAAACCCAGTATGATCAATTTTGCTTTGCATGCAGCCGAAGTGGCTAATCGCCTTCTTCCTGGTTTTAATCCTCCAACAAACACTGGCAGATAAGGGAAATCATCATTATTGATAGCGCAGCTCCTGGTGGCACACTCACTAATCTCGGCCACACACCAAGCGGGCCCGGGCACAATCTGGCCTGGCTGGCACTGACCTGAGACACCTGCAGCGGGGCTTGGCTTGGCTCTGCCTCATACCTTGCCAGGAAGCCGCCTGAGGACAAGCGGGAAGGAAATTCATTCCCACATGGTGGTTATTAAGGCCAGGACACCGATTTCTACATTTCCCCTTTCCCGGCCATTGGCTCACGAGGGTTTTTCTCTGGCTGGCTGCCCGCCCCCAGCTGTGGAGGAGACCCAGCAGCCTGGCTCAGGCTTCCCCATACACCCCGCTTGGTGCACGAGGGGACTCCCCACGGCCAGCACCTGGAAGGGGTGGGAGGGACCCCAGAATCAGGCAGGAGCATTTCCAGCCTGGGATGGGTGGGGGGTTTCCAGTGGGGCAGGGACATTGCTTCTGCACCAGCAGCTGGCTGGATTTGGGGAGGGGGTCCCCCCATGCAGACCCCCCGGGGCCACTCACCATTTATGGCTCTCGGCGCCGCCCCCCGCACCTGCAGGCGCCCGGCAGCATCGTCCCGTCCCCGCCGCGCTCCGGATTCTGCGCCGCCGTGTGAACCCGGCTCCGGCCGGTGGGAGGGGAAAGAGCCCGGCCGGCTGCTGGTCCCACCCCCGCCGCCTGCTCCCAGCCCAGCCCAGCCCAGCCCCGGGGGGCGGTGGGTTTCCCGGGGCCACAGGTGGGAGCAGGTGCGCCTGGAAACCTCGCTCCGCTTTGGCTCCCGGGCTCATCGGGGAGCTGAGCCTGCACTCCGCCCCGGGAGCAGCTGTGCCCCCAGCTCTGAACATTTTGGGGAAAACTACTCCGAGCATGATACCCAGGAGCTCCTTTGGAAACCAGAGGGTGCTGTGCCTCCAGTTAAGGAGAGGCAGCAAGGGGTGCAGCAGCGCAGGAAAGGTGGGAATCACTGGACTAGATCATGGCTTGCCCTCCCAGCACGGAGCCGGTGGGGTAGGGCTGGCAGAGCATGTAATACTAGGGGGCCTGGAGCGCTTCCCCCTAAAAATAGGGTGTGCCAGCATGCTTCGACCCCTGTAAGTAAAAAGCCACACAAAATCATGTTTTTAAAAAGCCTTCTTCGAAGCATCTGAGGAAGCGGGATCTTCTCCCACGAAAGCTCATGCAAAAAATAAATCTGTTAGTCTTAAAGTGCCACACAACTGCTTGTTGGTTTTTTTTTTTTTACTGGACTAGACTAACACGGCTATCCCTTTGGAAACTTTAAAAAGCCTGCCGGACAAGGATATGAAGGTAAAAAAGAGGGCATGACCTCCTTTTGCTTGATATCTGGTAGCCCTAGGCTGGGGGGAGAGAAGCCACAAGCCTCTTGCAGCCCTGGCAGGGGACGGTAACTTCCAACAGGAGGGAGACTGTCGGCTGGCCCAGGGGGTCTGGAGCACATTTCATGCTGTAGCTGGAAGTCAAGGCCCAGTGCACTCCACAAAACATTTTGGGGTGGGGAGAGAAAGGTATTTTCTAACCCTCAGACTCATTCCCCCATTTTCAAAGCATCTGACAAAGTGGGAAAAGTTCATGCAATAAATACATTTGTTAGTCTTTAAGTACCACAGGACTCCTTACTTCTTTTGCCACACCCAGGAAGTATGTTTTAAGAAGGTGTTTTTTTTTACCAGGGCAAGGGAGGGTTCGCTGGTGGGTTTTCACTCAAGTTTCACTCCTAGATTTCAGCTCATGTCTGTGCATTGCCCGGGTCCTGAGTCCAGTAGCTGGCTACCTCAATCATCAATCTCCCTTCCCAAGCGTTTCACACAGTGCCCAGGTCCCAGTCCTCCAGAAAAGCCCGTAAGCCAATTTAAATCCAAAGCACTCAGCACTGGCATGATCAAGCACGTCCACGCCCCTTGGGGCACCCAGAACACTCCAGATCTGGTACCATGGGAGATGGCCATGACCAGGCCCAGCTTCCAGAGGTCTGAAAAGCCCAAAACAAAAGCGAGAGAGAGCACATGGGGCTTCTGCTTTTTATATCAGCAGATAAGACAAGGCAGGCCTCCCTCCACAGTCTCACACCACCAGCATTTAGGGCCAAGAACAACTTCTGTGGAGCTAAATGCTGTCACAGACAGTGGATCAGGGCAAGCCAGCTAATGGTCTCTTTCAATCTCTACTAACAAAATGCTTTAGGCATTAGCAATTTCCAAAAGTGAATCTAAAATGGAATTAGTCTCCCTTCTTGCTCAGAAATGCACTTTGTATTATAAAACCACATTGTTCAACATTATCAATTGATAAAAAATAGCTGAGTAGCAAGCGTGAAATGGTTAGGACATGAGCACTGTATGAGCACAAAGAGGTTAAAGGGGCACCTTTGCTGGCCTCAGAATCCCATCTAGAGTTTGAAGTCAGGAAGACCTAATTTAATAAATTCTTTTCAATGCATTTTTTACCAAATTGTGGCTTACTTACCTAAAAAGATTCGACAGCATCCAAAAGCATGCGAGGTACCGTGATATCAATAAAGACATGGGATCATAAAGTTATTTGGCAAAGGAAAGGATACAGCACAGTGAAGCAAAGATATGTGGCTTTTTAGTAAGATGCCTGAATAGCACAAATCAATTCTTACAGCATCTTGGCAGAAACGAGCTCTCCAGCAGGATCTGACAGAGAGGAGAGTGGTCTGTTGGGCCCTTGTTTGAAGCAAAAGGAACTATGCATACTCAAGAACACACCATTGAAGGCTGGATTCATACATTTATTGTAGTCTGTGTGTGTTTAAATAAAATTTACAGGTTCAAACCCATTTTGAAAATTCTATTAAGGCATTCTAAAAACATTACGATTGAAAGGGTCCCTTTAAAAACAAAAAATAAGCATTACCAACAATGCAGGGCATTTTAAAAGATAATGGGCAGAAACACTAGGTGGCAACAAGAATTTCATGCTGTAAAGGAAACAAATCCACTCATTGCTACACAATCCTCACATCCTGATTCTTTCAATACACTGCTCTGTCCCCCAGAGCTAGGATATACCCTGAACTCTGAAGTTTTGGACTAGTATTGGCAGGTCTACAATACTGCTTAAGTCGATCTGATGCCACTGAGGAGTGTAAAAAAACACACCCCTGAATGGGACAACTTACAGCAACCTAAGAGCTATCCACACTGGTGCTATGCTGGCAGGAGATGCGCTCTCATTGGCATACAGCATCTTTAGTAGATGTCCTACAGTGGCACATCCATGCCCATGTGCTTCTAGTGTAGACCGCCCTACGTTAATTGTTAAGTCTCACTGTGTAAGGAGACTTCACTGCACCCCCACACAAAGCCTGACTAAATGGACTTTGCATTGGGAACAAAGCAAGTGCAGGGGAGGATGAAATTCAGCTCTCAACCAATGGGAAGGAATGCAGAGTCCCAACCCTCCAATCTCCTCTCCACTACTTGGGATTTCCCAGTCAGTGCATGCAGCAGCCCTCCCCTGACCCTTCGAAAGCAGTCTAAAAGCCCCAGTGTGTCCATCCAACACAGCCTCACTGCAGGACTTAAGAGCCAGATAGGCCGTTACAGATCCTCTGTAATCTAGCATGATGGCACTTACCAACCAAGAGGCAGACAGTCCCCTCTGCAATGGTCTTACCTTCCAAAGAGACGACACAGAGGAAAAGGACAGGGAAGAGATGCCACCCTGGAGCAGAGTGGTCAGGCCACGGACCATCAGCACTCAACATGTGAATGCCATTTGTTAACATATGCAGCGTTCATAGCTGTGTTGGTCCCGGGATATTAGAGACAAAGTAAGTGAGGTAGTCTTTTATTAGGCCAACAAAAGTCAGTCCAATAAACGATGTTACTTCACCCACCTTGATGACTTTGTTAAACTTCTTCAAGCTGATCCCCTGAAGAGCCATTATTAGCTTGACTCAACTCTGGGAAATCTTTTTTAAATTATCCCATTACCTATCCCCTCCCCTCCTCACCCCACTTAAACTCCACCTTCCCCTCTCTCAAAATGGTTAACCCAAACTTGGCTCCTGGCATTTCTCATGCAGAAAATCTTCACTCTCCCTCCATTCTCCAGAGACATCAGGAAAGACACTGCTGGCAGCGGAGAATCTTTGGGACAATATAGCAGGCTCCCCTCTCCATGCTGCTTTGCCCTAACAGCTGAAGCCTTGGAGACCCTATAAGCCTACAGTGTATCTTTGATATATACCTTTGCTAATGAGGGTGCATTGGTACTTGCTCTCAGCAGCTACCTGAGAAACAGCATAAGGGCTTCATTTTGCCTTTATAAACCTGGAAAAAAAGAACTCTGCATCAAGAGTGGCCACTTAGTAAACAAGGCGATGTTTTAAGCAAAAGAATATGAAAAAGTCTGGCCAGTAACAGACATGCTCCCAGCAGACATTTTCCTCACACCTGCATTTTTGTGAAGAGTAGCTGGCCTTTCATAGGGTACACACCCCTCTGTATGAACCCTTTGACACGCAACGGTCACTGAAATGGAAGAAATCATGGTCAAACAGATCTCACAGCTGAACACAAGACAGAGCTGTATTTTATAGTGTGTCATTACTGCTGCACAGTTTTCCAGGCGAGGGACAGGTTTTCTCCAAACAAAAGTCTATGATGATACATGCACATGCACGTAAAAAAAAAAACAAACCAAAAACCACTACATTCTAATCAACAAATGTTACTAAATCAAGTTAGAGACATTTGCATCTTTCAGTTGGTGAAATATAAAATGGACACAATCTTTCTGGAGGACATTTCCTTCCACTCAAAGGAGGACCAAGAGAAGAAAAGCCATGCCTTTGGGTCAAACATGGCACTGCTCAGATTTAGAAAATCTTAGTCATGAATATAAGACTACTTACAGGTGTTACAGACACAGAACTCATCTATGTGCTCCAAGATCATTCCAGCAGCAAGACTTTTTCCATCTGAACATGGAGAGGTTTTTTCATATTCATCCATCCTGGAGCAGCTTGAATTATGAAAGCGCATGGCTTCTTAATGGTTCTAAGAATAAGAATTTGTCCTTTAAAGGACCTAAAGTTGCTTTTACCACGCTGTTTTAAAACTACTGCTGTGTTCAGTGAATTTATTCTATCAAAAGAATATTCTTGCGTTATATATTTAAAAATTAGAGAAAAAAATTACTAAAAAATAGGTTCTGGTTATTGAATTTCACAAAATACTTAATTAAGAATTGTTTTCCCCAAAAATCTGACCAGTATTCTATCCCAAAACTTGGAGGCAGTTCCAATCTAGCTTTGTCACACCAAATACACATTTTTGCCTTCCATTTCTGCCATTCTGCCCTCCCTCCCAACCCACGATTCCAGACCCATCTTTCAATGATCATTGCTCTTTGGGTTCCTCTATTTACCTGAAGCCTCACTATGCTGAAATATCAAGGAGGCAGCTTTGTCAGCAAGAGCTGTCATTAGATAGGTCAAACATCAAGAAAGAGAAGGGCTGGTTGCCAGCAGTAGACCTCATGCTGAGGAAGAAACCAGAGGACCTACAAATCATGAGAAACTGAACAACTAAGGTTCGAATTTGCAGAATGGTGCAGCCACCTGAATGAAAATGCTCACCAAACCTATGCAAAATTACTGAGCACCTACCAGCAATGTTCACAGAAGACATAATAACACAAACACATCTGATTATGCCACAGTGACAACTGCAATGTGCAGTCCAAACCACTGTAGAAGGGGAAAGGACTGCTTCTCCTCCTCCGCCTAATATTTTGCTTGCAAAACCAGAGGTCCTCATTTATTCTTCCTACTTCCTTTCTTTGCTCTAAGCCAATGTGTGGCCGGTGGGGTTGCAGGTGTTGAAAACAAGTATGGCAAAAGGGCTGTGTCCTCCCAGAGCGACTGATGCAGCCTAACACAGCATACTCTAGAAGGTGTTTTTAATTTTGGCTGCCACAAGTACAAGGATCTCTCCAATTTTTTTCTGCCAGTTCTGTATGTCCTTGGACACTTCACACCACAGCTCTCCATGGCGTGGCTCAGCATTCTCACAGCGCTTCTTCACTTCTTCCTGCTGCTCCTACAGAGAAAGATAAACACCAGATTGGACTATCTTAATTCCTCAATTCTTTCCCCATGCTGAGCAAGGGCTGCAGATTCTGCCATTCCTCCTAACGCAGTGAAATGTTGTGCTGAAAGTCAAGTGCTTACACAAACCATTAAAAAAAATGGTGGAAATCAGGGTTAGGAATAAATGAAGGTTAAAGATGAGCAGCAATGGCAAGCATTCTGCCTTCCAAAGAAGTTCAGCGGGCTGCCGAACAAAGTCAGCTTTTTCACCACATTCTTCAAGTTGCTGCTTTTCAATGAGAATCTAAGACTTCTTTTGAAAGAACACAAAAAAAGACACTTTGCAGAGTTGGGAATCTAATTCAGTAGTCCACCTGACCTGGTATGCTATTTCCAACTGCAACCAACATAGACATTGGGGGGGGGACCATCCTAAGGGCAATTATACAGCTGCACATACGGAGAAGTTTCTTACTAACTAGTCAGAGAATGACTGATGCCTTGAAAAATAAAGTTGATCTCATGTATTTTCATATCAGCTAATGTAACTGGTGTGACAAAGCCAGGCTGCTAGTTATGTTACTTTTGTGTTGGACATACTGGCTGCAAGTGAACTGAGCAGAAATACCATCTCAGGTGAATCAAACAGAAAAGTTAAGAGGATTGGGAACAATGCTCAACAGGTCACATTTTATTGCAGTTACACCAGGGGAGCAGTTTCTGATCTAAAACCCCCTACTATTTTCCCATGCTGTAATATCTAGAGGACTTGATTAAGGATGACCAGAGTATGCATGTGGAGGGAAGCGTGTATTGTGCCTAACTGCACAAGAGTTGTGGCAAACGTTCCATGAACTGCTAACTGACCCTGAAGAATCCCTCATCCCCATCTCCAAATGCAGTAACTCCACATTTCAGTTTAAAACCAGATGTGCAATGGCAGTCAGCATTCAAGATGACATTTAGCTTGACAACTGCTGCTTCTGTGCAGGACCACAGAGAAAAGAACCCAGCTGGGGATACACTTGACTGAAGGTTGCCCTGACCTGTAATCATAACTAGGGTTATACACAATTGTATCCCAGCCACGTAAAGCTGTTTGTTCAAATGCATAATCTGTTCTGTTTAGAGCCTTGAAGCAGCTGCTCTGAAAAGGTTCTGGATTCATAAAACTCTTAGGTCGTTTTAGGTTTACGTCTTCCTTTTCTAAAGGCAGTACTTGGCAATTTCTGACAGGGAAATCCTATGAACAATGTTCACATTTAAAAACTTTCAGTTTTAAGTCACACAGCTAATAAGCAGCTAGTTAGCAAAAGCAGTCTCAGCCTCTATAGCCTCTAGCCAAGTGTCCTACAGAGGCAGGGCACTCTGTGCAAAGACCTGGGTGCTCTGAATGGCTCAGCAGCAATTCCTGTTGCTGACGGACTTCAAAAACACTCCTTTTAGCCAGCAAACAGTGGGGACGACACAGCACTCCCCAGGAGGTCAACAGCTTCTGTCTATATAGAGAGAGACTCTTACCTCAGTGCCATGCTGGAGCTCGAATTTGTAAAAGAAAGCCCAGGCATCCCCCAGGTCTGAATCGATCTTCACTGTTCGATGGAACCATTCCCGGGCCTTGGTTATTTTGCGCTCACTCCAGAACAACCTGTTGTTGGAAGCACAGGGAGAAAAGCAAAAGTTAGCAGGTCACTGTCTACTTGCACAGACAACCCGTCCATCTGACACTACTTGAAAAGTTCAGCTTTCTGGTCTCAAAGCACAGAGGGGGCAATTTTCCAAGAGTCCTTCTGCTGTGGAAGGTGGAAGAGGGTCCACAGAGGTGAAATGGAATACCCACTGATTCCTCCTTGTTTGCTGACAAACTCTAAATGGTTAAATTAGCCCCATAATCAAGGAAGGGAGAGTGCCGGGGGTGGGTGGATGGGTGGGTCACATTTTCCAAATAAAGCGCTGTTACTTTTGAAACCCACAAAGACTCTTCTGCCTTCATCTGCTTATTATTAGTCAACCATGCTGTACTGAGTTCAGAAAATGAGCCGCTCATATGGTCAACTTACCTCCCACTCCCACGTTCTTAATGTTTTAAGATGATCCTGTGACTAACAAACCATGTGTGATCTTTAGATATTTGGAGTTTATTTAAGTCCTGCGCCTGTGGAGGAGTGTCCAGATTTACCAAGGTCAGGCTCTGAAGCAGAACCCATTGTTCTGTGCAGCAGAGACATCAATGCAAGTGCATGTAGACACAAATACTAAAATCTATGGAAACAGTCATTCATTGCAAATCAATTCCAATGCAAAAGGGTAAGAGTGGGATTTGTGTGTTTAAATCCCAACTTCTGCACTCAAGGTGCTGGTCACCATTTCTGAAATTTGCTTATGAATTTCAAAACTTCTCCCCATAAGAACTAATCAGCTGCATCAATATTTTATGGGTTTTGTCCCTGTACTTCAAATAGAGTTCGAGTAAAACTACAGAGGTCTTTATGAATAGGTGGCTGTGTGATTGGCTGAGCTGTTAAGCTGTATAATTTTATGATTTGATAACATGATTGTTTTTTAAGCCTTATGATACTCTTGATTGTTCAGCATTAGATAAACTGTGATTTAAAGAGCATGAACACTGATAGGAAACAGACAAAACTCCTGCTAAGTAACAGTTTGTGGTAACTTATTTACTTTTAACAAAAGCTCTTCACAATTGTGTTATTGCCCTAGGTATCAAAGTGACATACATAACACTCATTAGGAAAGGCGGAAGCAACTTGTGCTAGGTTCAGTTTAGTTATTAAATAGTTAGAGGCTGCACCAGAAGGGGCCTGGAATCAGTTTCCTTAAAGCGAAAGTTAAAATTCTTCTCCTTTGCTGACAAAAACTGAACAAATTAGCGTCATTGTCTGGCAGACCCTAGTGCCACAGTAACTGGAGTGAATCCTGCATGATTTGCTTGCATTTACAAGAAAAGTTGTGAAAGAGTTGGGCACTGTTTTACACACTTTCTCCATTAAACTCTTCTGGTATTTACAAAGGGAAAACAGCTGGTTCCAATTACATTGCACTAAAGTCAGCCCTGCCCTTGAATGAAGGCCCTTAATGTAAAAGAACAGGGAAAAAGCCATGGGGCACAGTGGATTCACCATTAAAGAACCAAAACTTGGTCTAGGCAACCAGAAAAAAATGACGTTTGAGCCTGGCCTGCTTCACAGAAGGAAATTCAGCATGACTGGCAACTTGTATCAGGAAATGCCCAAAATGAAACCACATGGGATGATGGAAACTACGCAACTAGAGAAGCAGAGCATGGCAGGTCAAGATTCTGGGCCACTGGCAGACTTTGGGAATTAAGAGGACAGGATGGGAAAGACGGAGTTCAAATAGCACCTGTCCACATTAGACTCGGACAGCACAAACGGCCCCATGCTTTCACAGACATGAACAACATATCCCCAAAAGTAAAAGCAGCTACAACTCAACTTCACATCTTTGCCAAAGTTATGTTCCAAGGAGCCCCATGCTAGTGATTTTTCAGGGTACAGATCTCCACAACATTTTTCTCCATGGCACTCCTCCATTCCCGAGCAGACATGAGTACTCTGAGAACAGGCAGACAGCTTGTGTTCAGCCAAACGAAGCTGATCTGCACTGATGCTCAGAGGCAGGTTTACATGCGCTATGATTGTTCCTTGGTCTGAGGCATATCAAGACGGTATTGAAGCAACACCATGTAATACTTAATGCAAGAACTGCTGCAAGCTTGCGTTCAGGGACACAAGTGTCTACTTTTGCTCCACACTACTCACTTGGCGACAGCTAAAAGGACGTGAGGGTCATGCTCGCACTTCTTCAGGGCATCCACACTTTTTGTCTTCCGTTGTGGTCTTGCCTCAAGGAAAACTGCTTCAGACCATAGGATTCCTAAAATCCAAATAGGAAGATTCCAATTTTTGTTAACTCGGAGAGAAAAACACCACATTGCCAAGAACAGCAAGTACAGTAGGTGCATAAATCTAGACGTGAACATTAACTACAGTAGAACCCGAGTTATGAACTGAGGAGTCCCCCACACCCCTCATTTGGGACCGGAAAGGCGCAATCAGACAGCAGCAGAAACCAAAAAAAAAAAAAAAGAGAACCAAATACTGTACAGTGTTGTGTTAAATGTCAACTACCAGAAACACAAAGGGAAATTTAAAGAAGATTTGGCAAGGTAAGGAAACAGTTTCTTGGCTTGTTTTATTTAAATTAAAATTGTTAAAAGCAGTATTTTTTTCTCTGCATAGTAAAGTTTCCAAGTTGTGTTATAGCAATGTTCGGTTGTAACCTTCCGAAAGGATGACCATAATGTTTTGTTCAGTTTAAGAATGGCCCCCATTCCCAAGGGGCTCCTAATGCTAAGGGCCTCCTGAACCACCTCAGACTTTCAGTTCAGAAGGAACCACTGTGATGACCTAGTCTGACCTCCTGGATATAGCAGGTCACAGAACCTCAGCCAGCTGCTCCTGTCGTATGGGAAACGCTCGTCAATTGACCAATGGCTAGCATGAAGTGATAAACTACAGTATCTAGTGAAACTTTCCACAGCTCTCTTTGTGCACTCAGTGTGCTTCCCAACAACACTGCCAACAAATTATTAGAAGCAAAGCTAGAATGCCTTGAAAATATACGAATTTCAAGCAGTCTGCTAGGAACAGGCCACTTAGCATGAAAGTAACAGACCACCCACGGACATTACTTATGGACTGGCTGTAGCCAGACTGGAGCCTGGTCCACACTATGAAGTTCTGCCAACACAGTTGCTCGCTAGGAGTCCAGGGAGGGTGGAAATAACATCCAGTAGCCATGCCAACAAAACCCTGGTGTAAATCCAACTTACACTGACAGAAGAGTGAGATGGTGCTGGTATGCCTGCAGAACACTATCTGCCAGCTTACACTACATCACACTAGGGATGGCTCTGTCGCAATAGCTACACCTGATGGATAACTATGAACTTGTCTACTGGGACCAAAGAGGCTACCAAATCCCTGACACCCAGAGTGAAATAATTCAGCATGGTATCTTAATTGTATGGGACATACTACCTCTCTTAAAAGCATCAACGCCCAACTCTTCAAAGTCAAAACGACAGGGAACGACTCTTGGGAGGAAAATGTTGAGCAGCGCTACCACAGACCACCTGGGAGCAGTCTGAGGAGGAAGAGGGAGGTCCTCTAAGTAGTACTCTGTAAGCTGCTTCCAAACAGACCAGTCACAGTAGGCCCAGGAATGCTGCCCTAAACGCTCACAGAAGTTTAAGGTTACACATCCTCAGAGAATTCTTTCCTCACTGCAAAAATGCCAAAAGAAGCAAATCTGCTCAAAACAGGATGAAAACTTCCACTCTGTGTGACAGTCAGCCACACCCACGGAAATATTTATAAGTCATACATCTCTGCCTCCAACACTGCTATGATAACCTGGACAATTCACTCATACGCACGATGTTTCCCTTTCTGTAAAATGGAGAGAATATTTACCTACATCATGGAAGTGCTGCAAAGCTTAATGTCTGTACGTGTGATCAGATACCACTCTAATGGCAGTCTTATAAATACGAATGACCATGGCACCACCTTGATTGAGGCAAGCTCAATCACAAAATTGTAGCAAGCCCTCTTAGTATGGACGCTGTAGAAGCATCAGATACTCATTCTCACACTTGAAAACATAAAACCTTAAATCTTCAAATGTTATACAACAAATGCCTCTGATGGCTGCTCTGATATGAAATTCAGTTGCTTTAGTGTGCCACTCAACTTTGAAATTTCTCCATTTTCTGATGTTCTTTCTGAAGCTTCTCACAGACTTCCATACTAACAACACAACTGCCCTGGAAGAGGGGCTGGGGTGGTGCGGAAGCTGAAGGGGACGAATGCAGGCTTCCAGGCACCCAAAAAGTCATAGAAGACTGTTTGGAATTGTGTCATAAACAAGTTAAGGTGTGTATTTCTGCTCTAATGATCAGCAGTGAAACAGTTAATGTTTTGTTATATCATCACCAAGCCTGAACAGCCCTCTATTTTGAAGAGATTATTTCAGGCTGTTTGAGATGCACATACTGTATCCATTAATATTTGGCTCACATTTTTAAAATTTGCTTTGCAGCCAATCAAGACTGAATGTCTTACTAACAGATACACTCTAGCTCAATCTAACGGGGAACTATGTAGCAATCAGTGGCTGAAGTTCTATGGCCTGTATTATGTTGGAGTCAGACCAGAGGATAACACTGGCCCTTACCAGCCTTAACACACTATAAACCAAACAGAGTTAGAAACAATTTTGTTTAACTTCAACTTTAGACTCTGGAGCCCACCTCCACAGCAATAGATTGATTTTGTGGATGCAAAAACACCTAATACAAAGGGAAAGCCACATTGGTCTAGTTCAGCAAGAGAAACAAAGTCAGGTGGCACTTTTAAATTTCCAAAGGGATAGCCGTGTTAGTCTAGTCCAGTAAAAAAAAACAAGCAGCAGTTGTGTGGCACTTTAAGACTAACAGATTTATTTTTTGCATGAGCTTTCGTGGGAGAAGATCCCACTTCCTCAGATGCTTCGAAGATGGGTGAACTTACAGAAAGGAATGAAACTAAATGCAAGGGGGTGTAACAAGCTAATTTATCATATGAACTTTCACGGGAGAGAATTCTACTTCATCAGATGCTTGAAGATGTCAGATAAAGTGGGATTTTCTCCCACAAAAGCTCATGCGATAAATGAATTTTTTAGTCTTTAAAAGTGCCACCTGACTCCTTGGGACCTTCTCAAAAACAAACAACGTAAAGCATTGTTTGTGATGCATTATTACTTCTCTGTTCTCTTATTCACTAATTCCCCCCATTAAGTACTCTGCAGGCATCTCACAAATACTAATGAGAGTGAACTAATTTCCACTGTAATAACATGATTATTGTGCATTTATATAGCACCTTTCCCCCAGGATCTCATCAAACTTTAATAATTAAGCATTTCCATAGCTCCTGTGGGATACACAAATACGCCCCCATTTTTAAAGATAAACTAAGCCACAGAAAGTTATTGCTGGCTGAAATCTACTGATTTAGACCATATGACTTCATCCAGATCTGCCATAAAATGGTTCTATTTTTTTTCAAGCTTAACATTTTGGGAGCGTAACCCACTGGTCTGGTCAGAAATCTTTGTGAATACAAACTTCAAATCAGTTTCAAGGCATAAAACCAAGATGCCAAAAAAAAAAAAAAAGACAACTTAATATTTTTTCTAAAGAAATGAATTCTAAAACATCCTCGTGCTGCAGACACAATCAAGGTGCCGTCAAGAGCTGATATAAGAATTCTTATATGTGCACACTTAGTCATGGAAGATAAAAAGAAACTCCTCCACTCATCCACTAAATCATACCCTGTTGAACAATTCCTCACTACCAATGATCTGTTAACCAAGAGTGCTTACACTCAACACCAAAATCTCTTTTAAGCAGGAGTTATCAGTTTAGTCCTCAGAGAAAAAGAAGTTACCCATGTCCAGGATACCTTCTCAAGGAACCAGGAACCACCTAATGGGCACTGGGCACAGGGCTGATAACACAATGCAACAAGCGCTGCAGAAAAACTGAACTGAACCAAGCCCTCCTCCTCAGGTGAGTCAACAGCATCTGAGACCTTCTGCAACACTTCTTTGGCAGATGAAAATCTACCCCCCCCCCAAAGCATACCCTAATTTTAGCAGTAAATAAACCGACATGGCTAGCAGGAACATCTGAGAGAGATGAGGAATCCTCTTATTCATAATCAGCTCCTCCTTACCTGAGCTGGGACATTCCTGCAACGCCTTGGCCATCAGTGTATTAGCAATGTTCTTTAATCCAGCTCTGTATTCCAAGCGCACAGACTCTAACCTGATGTGAAAAAGACTCCATTGTCAACACCTCAGTCCAGTAAAAGTAGACACTAACCTGTGAGACATTTAATTTGAAGGACATGGGATTTGTTAAGCACCCATCTGCTAGTACTCTGCAGGTTCCAGGTGATGAATTTTGCTCAAGCTCATAAGCTTATTGGGCTAAATGTGTTCCGCAAGAAATCATGGAAGAATTAATGGTATCATACTTTTTCCATCCCGTGGGGCAAGACAATTGTGACCTTTATTTTATAATAATCATCTTTGATAAAAGCATTCAGAGAAGACTGAAAGAACATGGAAATGGGAGGACATGGTTTCAGAAAATTAGTGTGGGTTAACCTACAAACGAAAACAACTGGCAATCAACTGCATTCTCAAAACCAGCAGCATGATGGCAGCCGTGTCTGGGAAGGGCCCTCCAGAGGACTGCAAACATCAGTGAGAAACCTATGATTTTCCTCCAGTTATGTGCAATAATACAGAATCCATACTCAGGAGGCTGGGAAGTGTGCAAGATGGCTGGCGTAAAGCAAACATCATGTGCACTTAGTTCAGGTCTACACTACTCACCAGAGGTCTGGATTCTTTGGATTCTTCAAGCGAGACTTCTCCAAGATTGCTCTTGCTCTAGTTAGTTGCCCGACTTTTTCTTCTAGCCTAGACAACAAGAGCCACAGGGGTATGGAATGGGGGCACTTCTTCAACTGTTGAAAAGAAAGCAAAAAAAAAAAACAGGGTTTGGGGCAATCATGAGATAAGATGTCAATGGAGAGTTTATGGTATTGCTGGCTTTTTATACCAAAGCTGCAGAGCAACTTCCAGAGAAATGAATGCTCAAGGAAACCCTATCTCTGCACTATGCACAGAGACAGGATATTAGTTATTTCACTTGATATTTTTCACACCCTTCCTGGTGAGTTTTACAGTAGCAATCCCTGTGACAAATAGTTTTGTCTTGTCTCCTGAAGTTCCAGGGAAAAATGGGCAACACACTGGACATTACAGAACCAGCTCCGTGTTATGAGGAAACACACCTAAGACGACAGATGAATTTACAACCTGTGTGGTGTTTTGAGATGGGATCTAAAATGTTGCAGAATAGAGGAGAACATGGTGTCCAAGGTTTCCTTTGACACTGACAGTCTTTAGGCCACCTTCAGCCTCCAGTTACCTAACATGTTCCCAAATTAGTTTCACGGGTAATTTTAAGAACATTTAAGAGCTCTCTCATTCACATCATTCCCAAAACATGCCCCAAACACCATTTGAAGTATATGGTAGCATGCTGCATCTCTTTTGATTCCGTAAACTTGTGTTTTGTTCCGCTTAAAACCTACTACTGGGTGCCTATTTGGTAGCCATTAGATAAGTAAATTGGAAAAGTAAATATTTTAAAGAAGTACTTAAATTCTCCCCCCCCCCCATGCAAGAACAAGCATAAGGCCAGCTTCCTCCTAACACAGTCAATACAACCAAAGAACAGATAACTCAGTTATAGCATGATCAGTCAATCTATGTAGATAAACAGGCTGAAATTTATACCATACAGCTGTGATTCGCAACCAGTGGCCCAATCCACACATAGCTGTGGCCCATGACATCCTCATGGATGCACAGGTAGTACTGGACATGGGCCACAATGGCAAACAAATCGAGAACCACTGCTATCCAGCAGGAATGTGTGGCAAAGACGAGGTTACCCTCTCATATTCCACAGATAAACCTGAATGCCCCAAATGTATCTATGTAACCAGGAGATTCATCATCTTGGAATGAACATCTTCCTAGTGGATGATAAATTCTACCCAGAGACCCTGGTGTTGACATTTGCGCTTCCCTCATTCTTACCTCTTGGCCATTCCTACTGGATCATCCCACCCCTTTAGCAACATGCCAGCATTCAGCCCACCCATCTGTCAAGGATGGATTCCTACAAGTTACGTCATTTGCTCTGAAGTAAATAGACAATACGGGTTATCTACATACTGGAGGCAAGAAGTAGAGCTGGAATCATGTCCATCCTTACCCCCTGATTATAGGCTTCCCGGGCTCTTTCTACTTGTTCCTTTTGCTCTTCTATCTGCCCTTTCATCATCCACAGCTTGGGGAAGTCTTCATAGTGTCTCAGTGCTTCCTCACAGAGCTCTTGGGCAGCAGCAATGTTCCCAAGCACCCATTCCAATTTCACAGACTTCATAAAGACCTAAGACCAGACAAGAAGGTGCTTTACCATCAGCAATGACTGAGCCAGTAACACATCAACATGATGCATTCTTTGTTCTGCGAACATACAGCTATTACATGTGTAGACTAGGAACAGGATTTGGAAGACATGAAAATTAATGCTAAGAATGTTCTGAGAATCAGTAACAGCTACAGAGCAACACAGAAGACATCAAGGAGCTGGGGCAACACAATTAAAGTTGATTTTTGCCCCAATTAAGCAGAGTGCAGAGAGTGATATTAAAGAAGTGTTCCAGACACAAATATTTACACAGTAGAAGAGTGCATGAACATGAGTTTGCTCTTTGGCTTTCCTTTCACACCCTACTTCCTTATCCAGGTCTCTACCACAGTTATACACTTGGCTCCCAAGAGCTCTTTCCCCTCATGCCAAGGCCCTGAACTGCCAAATACTGCTTTCAGTCCTTTCCTTTACCAGTTGGAAGGGCCATCACTGAGAGGTGATGTGTTTCTTGGTGATCCAGACTGTGGCCACAAAAATCAAATACAGACTACAAACTCTAGATACTGCTAGGTTCCCACTCCCTTAAACATCTCCAAAACCCCATCCAAAGAGCAGCAGTAGCACTGAATCTGACATAAGAAACTTCACAGCCAACTGCCACATAGAGATGAATGTTTAGAAGAACACAGATAAGAATTACTTTTTTTTTTTTTTTTAATGGAAGTTTGCTTCATTTCCCTTATAGTATTGACTAGGTCTGTTTCTTTTGTAGGAAGAATAGGGGAGTGTTTTAAAATGGCCAAGCTAACAGCTGAAAATTGTTAAAATAACTTTTGACTACAAATAAAAATTGCTAACTACATCCTATAGATTGACACACCAATATAGTTTAGCTTTTTATATAACAATCCAAAATAGTTCAGCTATTTATATAACATACTAAGAACTCAAAAAATATTTATTGGTAAGTCTTCCACATAGATGGAAAAGCTTCATTTTTTAAAACCAGAATTAAATGCAAGACATGATTTATGTAACATGACTGTTACATAAACTGTCAGCTGTAACTGGGAATTTCTTGATTTTTGGCAATTGTGTAACAATCTAACTTTTTATTTCATCCTAGTCTTTTTTTCCCATAATACATTCACTTCATGTTGCAATGAGCTGGAGAAGCATTTCAACAAATCGGCCATGTGCCTGCAAACAAACAAATAGCAAGATGCCATCTGGTAAGTCTCTGGAGCCATGAAAATGAAGGTACTCCCACTTCTTCTCGCCCATCTCCCCCACACCAAAAGAAGATTGTCTTTCTGCCCATCACATGTCCTTACTCTGGCTGTGGGGGCACTGCTACGTGCTTTCGCCAGCAATCGCCTTGCTCTTTCATATTCGTTGTTTTCAGACTCCAGCTTCACGGCAGCCAGCCAGATCTCTTCACTGTTGGGGTTGGCCTACAAGAACAGAGTGACAGACAAAGATGTACTCTGATTCATTAAAAGATTTAATCCTTTGTTTAGTTCAAATTAAAAATGGCAGCAGGCCCTTGTCAATCTGCCCTGAGATTCTTTCAGTTGAAGCTCTTCCTGATCATCTACGGCCTTTTAAGGCTACGAAGAGTTCTCCCACACTGACCCACAACCCAAAGATCCTTGCAAGTTCAGGAACTGGACATTTCATTTCTAAGCTGCTCAGAAAAACTGGTCCTTGAACCTTCTTCTGAACCTTCAGTTAAAGCAGTGAAAAGATCATAACTCTTTTATTACCCTTGTATACAGTGCTTGACAAAATGAACCCTTGAACCCTGATCGGGACCTGTAAGTGCTCCTGAAATACCAATAACTTCCACGTACCATGTTGGGATGGGTTCACAGCTTTAAGAACAATTAAAAATTCCCAGAACCCAGCTGTGGAATCAAAGATCAGTCACCTTCATCGAGAATAAGTCTCAGCTATCATTCAGTTTTACTATCACTCTGCTTGGGAGTCTCCCTTCTTCCCAGCATCAGAATTGGGGAGCTTCCCACACCTTCCAGTGTCTGAAGGACAACTTCCTTCCTTTGTTACACAGCAGGCCGATTAGACTGGTCCAGGCTACAAAAAGGGCAGTGCCCTCATATCTGACCCCTGGGAATTATCTGTGGGTATGATCCTCATTCTGTAACCCAAACCTCTACATTTCAGTGAATGGAGGGAGTAGACTAATTCATCCTGAGGAAGCTGCAGATAGTGGAAAGATGGATAATTGGAGAAACTGGGCTGTGAGTGGCAGTTTTGAAAGGCTTGTGGTCCACTGCTTCCAGCCTGCTTCTCTATTCTACCTAGGAAACGTAGAACCAAAAGGAAATGGGAGCTTTGCCATTTTGAAAGGCTGGCTGCTGCTGTGTGAGCTCAAGGACCCCCCACAGAAAGGAGATACTCCTTTGCTTTGCTCTATCCCATCCCGGCACTAATTCACTCACGCACTTGCTCAAGTCTGTCAAATGAAGGATACACACACCTGGAAAGCCAGGGCCAAAATGCTTCTGGCTGCAGGTACATCTCCAGCCAGCCACTTAGACTTGGCTCCCATGAGCCACAGCACTTCTGCTTTAGGACAGTGCGCCACAGCTCGCTGCAAGAGCGCCTCCAGAGACTCCCTGAAAGAAGAAAATGTGAGCTACAATAACCTGAAGGCATGTCTCTAAAGCTGAATGCCCAGGCCCCGCTTCCGCTTTTGCTCGATGCTATAAATTGTTATTGCTGCAAAGTCCAATGTTGTAAACATTGATAAATCATGTCACACGGAGAGGGGATGATTTCTTTTTTCACAAAGTTTCTAAAATCAATCTCTGACAAGCACTCTAAAAATATGAATAACTGGTAAGACCATCATCTGTGTAAGTGTCTCTGGAGAGCCCCTGCATGCAGTTTGTCTGTTGTGGGAAGTGCTGTTAATAAAGCTGGTGAGATATGGTGGCAACTGCAGCAGAAATCTTTTCCAGCGTTATCAGCTGAAGAAGCCTGGATCATACTGATAAGAAGTTTTGCTTTCTGCAGAGTAAAAATGTATTTTACAAGTCAAATGAGGGGGCAAAAAGTCAGTCAACACCAGGAAACCTGAAAGGCTGTCAACCCTGGTGGAAAAAAACCAAGGGCACATGTTGAGAAAGGGCTCAAACAGCACAAGCTTAGACCCAGATCCTACACTCAGTTACACATGCGTAGTCCCATTGTCTTTAGTGGGATTACCTGCAAGGGTATATGTCTGTAGGATCAGGCCATAGATGCTTACACGTTTACCACCTCTTCCAAGTTTTCTGAGGAAAAAATGGCAGGTGCATGTGACACAGCATGAGCTTTAAGACATATGATCTGCTGGTTGGCTTTTTTCTACTTTTTAAAGAGTAATCTTAATCAGAATGCTCATCAGATATAAAGAAGCAAAACCATTTAATTTAAAAAGTGACATTGTCTCTCTACATGTTCACTGACCAGTTGGGAGACCAAAGACATTTAAATGTAAGATTTCTAAGTGGCATCCCATCCTACATTCCTACCAACTCCTACATGTCCCATTAGCAAGAAATTTAACACCACCTCCATATCACAACGGGCTAGCACAGTGCATTTCACACTTTTTCATCAGGACCCAACAGGAAAAAAATCAAAAATAAGTCCATGGCCCAACAATTACATCTTTGAGCAACGCATTTGTCTTTTGGTGAAGGCAGCAGAGGGCACTGCAACCTGGTACCTGAGGTTCTGCGACCCAATACTGGGGCCCGAAAATCACTGGATTAGCAGGCAGTCCCCTTCATCAAGAGACGACTTCTCACCAGTAGGAGATGCTGTCTATCACTGTAAAGTTTGCAAACAAGTCCAATGGATTTTCACGAGCTCAAAGACTTTCTAAATTCAGTTGTTCAATAGTTTACAGCCAACTGATTAGCTTCTCGGCCTAAACCACCCAGTCCCCACACGTCACAACTGTAAGAACACCTTTTTGGTAGCATCAGAAACATGCAGCATACATACCTGGTTCCATGGTTCTTTTCAAAGTAGGCTGCTCGCAACCAAACACTTTTCTTACTCGGAAAAACTTGTAGAGCATAAGCATAAATTGCCCTAGCACACTCTAGGGCATTGTGAGCAACACACTAGAAAAAAACAAAAGGAGGGGAGTAAATCAGAAGAGTCTGTAGGGGGCCTTGAGATGTTAAACACACAACAGAAAGATATATATCTATATGCTGACACAGAGCTCAATGTTCTACAAGAATTCTGCTGAACTGTATTTATCAAGTCCATACGTTAGCAACAGGGCCAATATCTCAACAGCAATCACACAGCAGAAATATCTAGTGGATCTGAAATAATATTTTATTCTAAATGGAGTACAAAGGTGGGATTTTCTCAAGCACCGACAAGTCTCAGGAACACACACTCCACTGGTTTTCAATTGGGTTTGTGCTCTAAAGTCACTTATGTGATTTTTAAAATCCCAACGTTTTAAAAATTCTTCTTACGAGCTCTGATGAGCTTGCATATGCATTGCTCGCCTACAGAACTCACTAGTGAGCATGATTACACGTGCACACACTGTGGGCTCAATTCCAGGTCAACATATCAAAAATGTAGCACTGGAAGTTTTATAAAAGTAATAAAGATAATTTAGCTGTGAGCTGTAGCTTAACAAAGAAATCCGGTTAGATTAACTAAATCATATGTAAACAATTCAACCAGAAATTTCAAAGGACCTCAAGAAAGTTTGCTGCCTAATTCCCTTAGGTTCCTTTGAAAATCCCCACCTTGGCCTACAATATCTGCTCACATTATTCAATTGTAAAATTGCTGTGCAACTAGCAGTCTCTGCTGAGGGGATCTGGAACAGCAAAGTTGCTGCAACTCAAAACTGAGATGTACTGCCAAATCAGAGGCAAGCTTGCACAGTATCTCTCAGCAACCTGGGCTGTAATACCAGCCCCTCATTTTCACAAAAAACAGATTAACTTCCCAATTGTCAGTTCCTGTTCCCTACTATAAGTCCCTTCCCCCCCCCCCCCCAAAAAAAAACCCCACCCCCAGAAGGACCATAATCTGACATACGCTATCTGCATCTTCCATCCAGGTATGTTTTCGATCTTCTTCCTCGATCCCAATCCCAATCACAGCTCGCATAATAGCCTGACACGTGGCCACACTCCCAGCTTTATCGCACTCCTCAGCATCCTAGAAACAATGAGAGCAACACTAAGTCAGTCCATGATTTCAATGTGAAAAGTCAGCAAAGGAGACGGCATATTCTACAGAATCCTTCGAGCAGGAGAAGGACCGGCAGTGTGTCCTCTCCAATCTGGATGGGTCTTCTATCCATTTCATTGATTCCCTTTGTGCTGAGCAACCTGTGGATTTTGCAGAAATAAAATACTGAAAACTATCAAGGGAAATGGAGGGAGAGAGCCCAAGAAGATAAGAAATGCTCAAAGACAGACTGAATCATGAAGCCTAACAAAAGTCCTGTACAAGAAAACAACTGCATAAATGAAGGATGAGAACGTCAATGTTCAGAACCTCAAAATTACCAAGTTCCTTTTAAGTCTGGCACGATCCTTAGACCTCAGTGTTAAAATAAAACCCAGCTGGCCACCACCAAGTTAAGAAACATTTTGCAGGCTGAGCAGAATACACAGCGGAGAAGGCTTGTTTTAATACATACAACTCAAAAAAGGCTAAGCAGATTTTGTTGATACCTGCAAAATACATTCTACTTCTAAGAGGACACCTAGAATAGAAAATCCCAGCAACTACACAAGCCTAAGAAAGGAGCACAGGAGGGTTCATAACAGAAGTTTAATTTCAACCATAATTAGATTGGTTCCTACTGCTATGAATGAAGCTGTACTGGGTTTCAATGATAACAGAAATGGTCCTTTTATAATTAAAACTTATTGTTTCTCTATTGAAATCCTTTTGAGTCATGTGCCAGCTGTACAATGCAGCTCCGAAGAGCTCTGTGTAGCTCTAAGGGTTGCCTCTTTCACCAACAGAAGTTGGTCCAATAACAGGCACTGCCTCACCCACCTTGCCTCGCTGCATACGAGATGAAAATGCACAAAGCTAGACTTAGACGCTTCCCTACTTGAACTGATTTGTTTGCATTTAGAAGCAAGAGCATAGGAGGAAGCCTTCACCCACTCCACAACATTCTTCAGGCCAATACAATATTTTACAAGTTATTTTAAAATAATTTTCCACCTTTCAAGTCCAATTTCTTAAATGGAAGGACTTGGGAGAGATTCTAACTAGAACATTAAGCCAGTTGAGAGGTTCACTGCCGAGGTTATTGCCAATCCAGGGACTTCACAAGCATCACTGCTACCCAAAACATTCAGACATGGACCTTGCAACACCACACAAAATCCCTCCACCACTTTCACAAAGCAAGAGGCAGCAAATGCTAATAGCCCATAATAAAGGAGCATGAGTTGGACGTCCACATCCAATCATTTACACTCATCTCTTGCAAAGTGGTTTCAGAAAAGAACTCTTTTTGGTCATAGATAGCTTTTAAGCCAATAAATCCAGATTTACATAATACAAAAAAGTAAAACTGGAGGCTTGTTCCCCCACCAACTCCATACAGCAGCTGCTTCATCTTGACCACGGTTTAAAAAACAAGAAAGAGATGTAAATCAGACCGCAGTAAAGGCCATTTTCCAGCTAGATATGCATTTGTTGCTCCCAGAAGCGCTATTTAATCATGGCACTAGCCCAGCCCAGCTCCTTCCAGCTCAGATGGTTACTGATCCTCAGTGACTCACGCATGGACATCGACTGATAAGCTGTATCAGAAACGTTAAGTTCCATGTTATTTAGCTTTAGGAGGCTTCAGACTGAGAAGAGAATGAATAATCTGAAAGGCAGGACTGTAGCCCAACCCTGCTATGCACCCAAGTGTTTCTAAGACACAAACGTAAATGCAAATGGGTACCTGTATCCATTGCTCCCTGTTGATTTCAACACCGTTTGCCCTGAGAGATGTGATAGCTCGGTCAATGATTTTCTCCACCATCTGAGTGTTTCCGTTAGCTTCCTCCAGTTTGGCAGCCGTTATCCAAATGTGACGGTCTGTTGGAATGTTCTCACGGGCTTTGTTTAAGACTTTGCGGGCGTTCTCATATGTCTCCAGTCTTGCCAGAGCAAGCCATAGCTGGACAGCAACAAGTTACAGATTAAGCCAGGGAGACTGACAATGTGTCACACCACACACAGCATGAACTCAGCCAACAGGGGAAACAAGGCTCTACATGCTGCAGCTTTACTCTTTGGTAGACTGTTCCCTTGCACACTACAGCCAGGCTGCACAATGCAAACATAAAAATAGTAAAATAAACAGAGTTTACTGCTGGCCTGGAAAATTCAGCTCCTCTTATTCCAAGTATGGGATTATGTTGCCTCTGCTTGACCTTGCCAGTAAAATTTCTGTGATGTTGTCACAGATCCACTTATAGTCCAACATAGGGGTCAGTGGTTTTAAAGTGAATAAAACAGTGGCCTGAGTTTGCAAAGTAATGTGTGTGTTTGTGCAAGCATCAAAAATGCATATCCAAATTAGGTAACTTTGCAAGCATATCTGCCTACCCAGCCACTTAGGTGGTGCACGCACTCGATTTACACATACGATGACAGTAACAACAAATTGATGTGGAAAGTATGCTGAAAATCACCATCTAAGATGTGCAAAACATCCCAGCAAGACACTGAAAGACTTATCTCCCTGGTCATTTAAAATGCCTGGTAAACCCTCACATCGAACTTCACTGCCAACTTTGCTTTTCAAACCTTGCAAGCATCAGAAACTTAACCTGAAGTGGGATTTTCTCCCAAGAAAGCTCAGGCAAAAAATAAATTTGTTAGTCTTTAAGTGACTCTTTGTTTGTTTCAACCTGAAGCAGAGAGAGATCTGTCAACTTACTTCCACACTGGTTGGGCAGCACTCTACAGCTCGGCTCAGCATTATCCTTGCATCTTCAGGTTCTTCTAACTCTACTGCGGCCTTCCACAAGCGCACTGAGTTTGGCACATGCTCAAGGGCTATAAATATGAAATAATACAAAACATGGTAAAGATAATGTTTACAAGAGAGAAAATACTGCACTGGCAATGACGACTGAATACATAGCTATAACCTCTTTTTTTTTTTTTTTTTTTTTTTTTTTTTTTTTTTTTTTTTTTTAAGACTTCCCCTATAAAAGAACAATTTTGCTCACTGAAAAATAAACATGGAGCTGGGGAGGGAGAAGTACCACTTGTCTAAACCTGAAGGCCCTTTTGTTTCTCTTCAGCCAGTACAAGAGGAATCGAGAGAAAATCTAGCCTGAAATTACATAGGCTGCAAGTCTTAACACAGATGTTACCAGTTAACTCTTGCAGAAACTGCTTTGATGGCTGTCAGAACATAAAACCAGGAAAGCAAAGAAGCCATAAAGCACTGTATCAAGCTGAACAAAAGTGACTGTCCGACAAGTTTTGTGCCAGTTAAAGGCTTTTCCACTTTGACAGATGGTTTATATTTTACTTATAATCGCCGTTTCTGCTGAAGTTGGATGAATACATCAAGCATATATCACTAATCCTCCAGCCAAACAAATCTTACCCATAAGAGCCTGAAACCCAGCATCCTAAACCCACCTGGTCTCTGTCATAGACATCGGGGAGTGTGAGTATACACAAGACTCTTTAATACTAAAAGTTCCTATAAAAGGCTTATGCATCCCACAGAGAGCCATTTAGGTTTTATTCAGTAGTAGATCTGTTCACCAACACAGCATGCATTAGACACCATTTTAATTGTCAAAAGCATCCCTCAACAATTAAGCTGTCTTTTAAACATATACTGACAGGTTAATGGATAGTGGTCTAGCTGTCTCCACAAGTGATATAGCAACATATTACCCCTCCCCTAACATGGTGGTTTTGGAAAAGCTTTGAAAAAAGGTAGGCCAACTCTAAAAAGACACAAGCCGTTAAATTCTAAGTGTCCTTTCAGTAACCCAGTAAGGATTCCATTTACCAAGAGCATTTCATCTTATTTTGGTCTTGTCCAAGCATTTCTGATCCTTGAAAGAAACGCGTTCCCAGCAAACTTTCCTGGACATGCTTCCTGAAACATTAAACTTCAAACAAACAACTTCTCTCAGTTTACCTTCTGATACCAGGGAACTTAAACTGACACTGTGAACTATGAAAAGTAAAATAAACTATTTTTAAACCTTCTATTACTAACAAGCAACACTAGATGACCACCACCTTGTAGAATATTTCTCTACTTTTCAAGTATTCAGGCAATTTGTGAATATTCAGTTTCACTATTTCCCTTGTCGGGGTGTCAGGGTAGTTGCCTTCTCCATACTTATATAGGATGTCTCATAGCAACAGGGAAGAGAAACATTTCGAAAAAAGGAAAACATGATTGTAAAACCACAAAAAACTTGAAAGATGATTCCACAGCAAATGCGACATCTGAAATTACTTTTAACTTGGTTTTTGAAACTGAGCTGGTTTCAACTTAATGATGTCCCTAATTGTTCCATTTAAGGTCCAGAGAAGATAAAGGATGGCTATCCTGAGCTCCTCTCAGACTCAAAACACAAAAAACATTTAAAAAGTTATTATGGTATTCTGACTAGCAGAACACTAACGGTTCTTCATCAAAATTACAGCAGCAGGAGATTTTCTTAAAACATTCAAAATGAGTAATGTCAGCTTTTGACTACCTTAAGTGCCACTCACCAGGAAAGAGCACATCTCCACAGACAGAGCATTAATTTCTGCACCTCGTGATGGATTCTCGCTCTGTTTGCTACCTCACTCAACAAGATAAAAGCATTAAAAGCTCTAGAGTATTTGCTGGGTGGTAGGATTGTACAACCCGCAGAAACAAAAGGGAAGCATATTACAGGCTCATATTTCAGTGCCACTACCTGGGACTTAGCCCTGATTATTTTCTGGTGAACCCTGGGTAAAATTGCCAGTCCTCACGAGATTCCTGATTCAAGCATCTCCAGACATCAGTTTTGGGATGCAGGAAGCAGGAGTCTAAGAACACCACGAAACTGATAGTCAAGCGTGGAAATCAGAAGCAGGTTGATTATCTTTTCCACCAGCACATCTAACTTTTTAGCTCATAAGATTCCGAGCTGACAACCAAAAACTTCTCACAGAAAATACAATCTCACTAATAATTTAAACATAAGAGAAAAAAATAACTTGTATACTCAACATGCTGTCAGTCATTGCTCTAATCCAACTCTCCAGTCGATCCAGAAATCTATCACTTTCCCATACGACTAACATCTGGTTTTCTATTTAATACTTACTGCAACTCTTACAGACACAGTTTTATAGCAGCAGCTGCATGCAGCCACACATGCAGACCAAGTTATTTTGTAGTATCTAACCCATAATTAAAAAAACGCACACAAACCAGTTAATATCTGAACTCTTACAAGTTCCAGAACAACAACTGCAATCTTGAAGTGCAAATCTTTTATCCACATATTGGCAAGTATGAGACAAGTGTCATTTCAACACAGATAAGCACGTAAAATTGCCACAGCAAAGAGAAGGTAATTTGTTTCCCTGGGTCTTAATCCACTCTGCAGCAATTGTACGAGATGCTATGCAGCCATTCACTGCTGGGCTTTGCTGCATATTAAAGAGCTAGTAAAGATATTAAAACCTCAGCCTTTTCCCTGGACTCCTACAAGACCGTAGTAACATGGAGTGTTTGTTACAGGATTTAAATGTAAGGCGTCAGCAGCTTGACAAAGAGGTGGTTTTAGTCTCTACTGAAATGAGACTGACACACTCACTTCAAGCAGCCAAAGAATGAATGTTGTTATGCCAGGGGTAAGCCCTCTGGTTTCAGCACACCAGGAAGAATGGGCATGAGAGACACGCAGCCATGCAGTTGTGCTCTAGTTAACCAACAGGAATTATGAGCCTGAAGGAGGCCACGCATTTCAGAGAGACCAGACACAGAAAGAAATGGGATGGCAACAGCATAAAAGATGCAGATGTTTGAGTAAATAATGTAGAGGAAAACTACTGATCATAGGAACATAGAAATGTCCATACTGGAGAGAGACAAGGCCTGTACAACCCAGTACCCTGGATTCACAGACCAAACGCATCAGAGAAAAGTAGAGCACACCCCCTGAAAGCCTATGATAATTAGAGAGGCTGGCTTAAGTCCTGCAGCACAAGATTCAAAATGCCTTCCAAAATTTTTGCTGTCAAAAACTTATAACAACTCCATACGTGATCCCATGGTGAATCCTGTTGAATACTTGGCCCCAACAACTTCCTGTAGCAATGAATTTCACAGTTTAATCATGCACTGGGTAAAGGGTATGTCCTTGTTGATGACCAAAGTCACATTTAAAACCCCAGGGCATGCCCTACAGAGTTTAGACTTAATTATTTTTTAGAAGGAAGCTTGCAGGAAATTGAAGCATTCGTCCTTATGACCCTGTGAGAGCTCTCACCTTTCCTAAGGACACGTTTCTTTGCTCGTATATCTGTCTCCAGCTCTGCAGCTCTGATATAAATGCGGACAGACTGTGGGAGGTGACGGACTGCTTGGGCCACCACAGCCTTAGCTGTGTCTCCAGGCTGCAGCCGGGCAGCTTCTAACCAAACATCTTCACTCTGTGGATCAGCAAACAGTGAAATTAACACCCTTTCCATCAAAGCAAACACTGTCAAAGTCCCCTAACAAGTTTAAACTACAGCATTTGGATGTACACTGTTCCAGTCTCCCTGATAAGCTACACATGAGGTTACATTAACATATACTGAGGAGTTCAATGGAGAAAAATATGCTTTTAATAAGAAACCTAGCCAAGCACATCATCAATTCTTGCAGTAACCAACAGGGAAGCAAAACAGCTCTTACTTTAGGGCACATTTCTGTCCCCTTCATGATGAGATTTCGAGCCACTTGCAGTTTGCCAGTGACCTCTTCCAGTCGGGCAGACGCAATCCAGGCTGGTGGATGGTGAGGATTCGTCTCCCGCACAGACTTCAAAAGTAAACGAGCTTTCTTGATGTCACTTGGAAAGGAGAAAATACAGACAAAAAAGCTGTTACTAAACTCAGTAACAGCTCTCCTTTGCCAATAAGCCCCCCACACCCAGGTGCTCACAATCTCACTCAGATGCACCTTGACTCAGACCACAGATATTTTTACACAGACAACTCATGACACCTCAGTGGAAAAGAAATGTCAATGTAACTGAGGTCAAAGCAAAGGTTGTATACTTAAGTGAGATTTCTGAGGAACTGCGGGTCTGCACTGTTGCACACTGGAAGTGTTTGCAGCATGTTGCAGAGTTGACAAGTGTGCAAGTGGTTTTGGTTACTGCCTCACAAAGCCATCACCACAGCTGGCATGCTTGTTGGCAGTCCGTGAAAGAACCACCTGGGTATGGAGACTGTACCCACTCAACCACAGAGGCAGCTAAGCCAGGCAAGAATTTAGGTATATTGGTGAGGAAGAATTCGTGGTACTTGGCCTGTGGTACTTCAGTCTCTAATGCCATCAACCTGGCAACTTTCACAGATACAGTATATTAATAAAAAGAAGAGAAGACCAACATGAATGATTAAAGATCTGGAACACTTGACTTATGAGGGAAGATTGAAAGAGCTGGGTTTGTTTAATCTGGAAAAGAGGAGACAGAGGGGACATGACAACACTTTTCAGGTACCTAAAAAGTTATTAAGAGGCGGAAGGAAGGAAAAATTGTTCTCCTTAACTGCTGATGACAGGACAAGAAGCAAAAGGCTTAAATTACAACAAGGGAGGTTTAGATTGTACATGAGGAAAAAATTTCTAACTGTCAGGGTGACTGAACCACTGGAATAAGTTGCCTAGGCAGGTTGTGAAATTTCCATCACTGGAAATTTTTAAGAGCAGATTAGACAAGCACCCATCATGGATGGTTTAAGACGGTACTTGGTCTTACCATGAGCCCAGGGGACTGGACTTGGTGACCTCTCAGGTTCCCTTCCAGTTTCTACGATTCTACGAGTAGAGTCCTTCAGACATGTACAAAGGTCACCATTTTGGCCAGATACATTAGAAGCAAAAATTTGTATTTACACGCAGGTGGGTCAATTATTCCTATATGCCAAACCAATGCTCCCCAAATGAGACTTACTTGATATCCCCTCCATGTGTGGGTATCATAGAATTCAAGTCTGTCAGATACCCCTTCGGGTCCACCACAGTTTGGCCACTCACAGAGTCGGAGACCTGGGGAAGTAAACCCAAAACTGATGAAATTACCAGCAAAAACATTACAATTTTGACACAATGAAAAATACATCGAGAGAAAAAGACACAAATTGTTATCTCCTAAGTTACATGATCAGCTGGTATGAAAACCAAAAGGAAGTAAACTGGCAAACTTTGCTGATGCTCATGGGGAGGATTTTTGTCTGTTTTTCTAAAAATGGCAATGCATCTTTATTGTACAAATCATTTTTCCTATGCAACATATCGCAAAATGATTTATACAATTAAGCCGTGTCATCAGAGTTTAAGAAAACAGGGAGGGGAATTAAGAGACCTAATCAAAGGAGAAAAATGTTTGCAAATGAGTGATGAAACTAAATGGAAAGTTACTGCAGTTAAAAGAGCTGAAAGGGTATTCCAAATGGCAGCCAAAAGGAGGGGATGCCTTTTTTATCAACATCAGTAACTCTGTAAAGGAAAAGAAATGGGAGTACTGAGTAGAGAAGAAAAACATCTGTGAAGGACAGAGTGAGTCCATAGAGGGGGCTTTTCAGCTGCTGCACACGCTTACACTCTGAAAGCCGGAACTGAAACCAAAGTGATGTAATCAAATCCGAGAGAAAAGCTGGCAAAAGCAGCATGCACTTGCTGTGTACACACATGAAACTGTGACAGACTGAATTTCCATGTTCCCACTGAATTACAGTCTTGAAATCTGGTGCATTTATTATGCAATGTCAGTTACAGAAAAGTATTTACTTTTGTCCCAGGTCACGAAAAGTTTAAGGGTGTAGATTTGCCAAAAAAATCCTATTAATTTCATCAGTGGGCTGAACACATTAGACATAAAGACCTCCAGCTGGGAGAAATTAAGGGCATCTGACATCACCTGATTTCAGCCAAGGTAATTGTCAAAGGCACCAGAACTTGCCACAGTCACCCTAGCCATGATCTGTTGACTCTTAATATTGCATATATTCTTTAGTTCTATGCTTAAAAATGTTCACAAGCACCTGAGAACTGCTGATTTTACAGGCTATGACGCTGGTGCCAGCCTGCAATTAAAGACAACATGAAGCTGGCTTGCTTGAGGAAAGCCCCAAAAGGAGAAACCTGGGAATTTAGCTGAAGAGTAAAATAATAATTAAATATTTGATTTTACTGGGGGGAGAAGGGACAGCTAATGAAAAAGATTCTGTAATACTATCTATAGAAACGTCTCCATGAGTAAGTCACCAACAGATATTTGCCTTTAATGCAGCTATTCATTCAATGTTTTGTGACTGTGTAAAAATGCCACCATGTTACTCATTACACTCCCTCTATGTATTTTGTCATATCTAAATGTTAATGATGGGGTCCGTTTTTTGCCTCTGTGACAGCACTGCAGAACCAACACAGATATGAGAAAGAAAGACAAATTTTGTTCTGTCCCCTACATCAACAGGGCTGTTATTTAAGTTCCAAATATCTGGCCAAATTTTATCTCTAGTTATATACCTGCACTGCGCAATCTCTCAGAGATAAGAGGCTGAACAAGCGGAACAGAGAGTACAATTTAGCCTGACAAGTCTTTTGTATTTGCAAATACATATTACAGAATCAAAAAGCACAGTTTGCCTTTCAGATGCCAAGGTGCTGATGGTTAGAAAAGCCATCTTTTCACTTCCGAACCAGAGCAAATCTGATCTTGAAAATCACTGAAACAAAGACAGAACTCCATGACACCATTTCAGAGTAAGTGCTGGGTACTGAAGGGTCACTTACTGGGATAAGAGGAACATCCATTCCCTCAGGCTAAAATCTCACTCTGCAGTGATGTCCATTCCTGCCATGACTGGCAAGCTCAACTCCTCTTCGGTGGCCTATCTCCCAGAGAATTCCTCTGGAACAGGCCCATTGCTAAGGGCTTTAAGGACATTCTTTGGATTATTATTGTCCTGCCTTTCAATGGGTTTTTTTGGTTTTTTTTGGCCCAAAGGCAACATTTTCAAAACCAGGCTTGATAAAAACCAGGTACACCTTTCAGGGTTATGCACTCCTGTGCCCTTACCTGGCTCAGTCTCATGTCCATCAAGGTATTCCTGGCCTGTCCAATCTTCCTCATGTCTAGTTCACCTGTTCCAGGCGTCATCAACCCAGGTGTCATTCCTCCTGGATAAGGAGTGTTCAAGCCTCCTGGATACGGTGTATTCAAACCGCCAAATTGCTGCCAAAATACAACATGTATTCTTACAGTTGTGCTGGGATTTCCAGCAAAACCCAAGGGAGTTAAGTGCACAGTTCCTATTAAGTTTCCACTGGAGTCAGCTGTTCAACTCCCATCTATGACTTTGAAAATCCTCCCCATAGTGTTGTCAGTAAGCCACACAATTGCCTCCCAAACCATGGGGCGAGCAGGGGGTCTTATACCAGGAGCTGAATAATTTCCTATTGAACACCAAGCAGTACTGTTCCACAGTAAAACATGAAAACGGCTATGGCTTCAGATTTAGGTCATTAGGAAGTGCCAAAAGATGACCGCAACAATATTAATGGGAAGAATTTCAGCAAAAAAGTCATGTGCTTGTTTGGTGAGATGATCAATCTAAGTTCAATGAGCTAGAACCTCAGAGCTATGAACACCAGAGTTATGAACAGACTGATCAACCACACACCTCATTTGGAACCAGAAGTACACAATTTGGTAGCAGCAAAAAACAAACAAAACAAAAATCCAAATCCAAGACAGTATGTGTTAAATGAAAACTACTAAAAACTGACACAAAAGTTTAAAACATGTTTGACTAGGTAAGGAAACTGTTTCTGTGCTTGTTTTGTTTAAATTAAGATGATTAAAACCAGCCATTTTTTTCTGCATGGTAAAGTTTCAAAGCTGTATTAAGTCAATGTTCAGTTAGACTTTTTAAAGAACCACCACATTTTGTCCACAGTTATGAAAATTTCAGAATTACAAACAGTCTCCATTCCTGAGGTGTTCATAACTGTGAGCATCTACATACTTTAGATCCGCTTAAACAATTAATTGTGATCCAAAAACTGCAACCGCTGACCTCCCTGGCAATTAAAAGTGAAATGTCTTAATTTTAGAAGAAGCTGTCTGAATACATCAGTCACTAGGGCAGGGATCTCAAACATGTGGCCCAAGGGCTGCATGCGGCTCCCAAAGCTATTTCCTGCGGCCTGCAACAACACTGTTATTTATATTTACAATACTATTGTAAGAAAAGGTTTCAGTGGTGCGGCCCTCTGGCTAATGTACTAGTCCTCATGGAGCCCTCAGGGCGGTTTGAGACCCCTGCACTAAGGGATGTTAAACAAGCAAGGAGTCCTGTGGCACTTTTAAAGACTAACAAATTTATTTTATTGCATGAGCTTTTGTGGGAGAAAATCCCACTTTGTCAGATGCTGGAACATAGGGAACTTACAGAATGGGAAGAAAATAAATGCAGGGAAGTGTAAATCATAGGATTAGGCCAGACTGTTACAACAAATCAAAGCAGCTGTTTAGATTCAAACAGTGGAAAACAGCATATAGTGTGAGGTGAGGTCATATCACCTGTTGTAATGGGAAAAATGAATCCATAGCCTCTATTTAGCCCTAAGCCAGGGGTCTCAAACTCAAATCACGACAAGCGCCACATAAAGACTAGTACATTACCCCGAGGGCCGCACCACTGAAACCTTTTCATACAACAATATTGCAAATATCTGTAATGACTGTGTCATTGCAGGCCACAGGAAATAGCTTTAGGGGCCGCATGTTTGAGACCCCTGCTCTAAACTGAGGGTGTCAAATCTACATATGAATTCCAATTCTGCAGTTTCTCTTTGACATTTTGATTTGTTATTATCCATTTACCCGAGTACAGCTATTAACAGATGATTGATGGAGTGATCAAGAAGACTGAAGTGTTCCCTTGCTGGTTTTTGAGTATGGTTTGGAAAAGGTTCAGCCAACAAAAATGCAATGTTGGGTCACTAATGGAAATTAATTATTTAGTTCCCAAAAGAAACTAAACCAAAAGGAGTTTCTGAATCTTCCACTGCTAAAACAACAGGCTGTCTGAGTATTCTTGCTCAGATTCAGCTCAGCTCCCAAGTTCACTGAATGGAACGCAAGTTTCCTATAAGCCTGCGACTGCAAAGCACAGCAGCCTTTCCTGAAGGTGCTCATACTAAAAAGGTCTTTTCACATGCTATTCCCTTAAGTAAGGGTTTGTAAGGCTAGCATCTTTGTTTTTATTTTAAATGGAATTGCAAGACGTCCTTCAGGCTAAGAATAAGGTACGTTTCACAGCAAGTACTTGTCTCTGGCTATTACTGGTAACGCAGTAACTTCTCTGGGTTTGTTTTCATGCTCACCGTTTGTCGGGGATCCACAGAAGTGTGATTCTCCCCAGTCTGTAGGTGTTTAGCAAAGAAACTATCGGGAACAGGAGTCAGTTTCTCATAACGTGGGTTCCTCTGGCGTTTGTTTCTAGCATCCCCAACTTCTGGAATACTCAGCCATTCTTCCTCTGTGACTTCCGCTAGCTTCCTCTATACAAACAAAAGTTGTCATTACTGATTTTAGAAGATTTTGTTTTTAGAATTCACAAATTTCCTACTTGTGTAGTGAACTACCATTATGTTGCTTTCAGAGACCTCAGGGTCAGCTGTGTCCCATTCTGAAGTAAAAGTTCAGCACTAAAGAATTTCAATGCACGAGGGAGTTGTATACTTGTAATAGGAACATATTTTGGTACAGACTGGACTCTTGACCTAATATTTTTCTATTTTTGTGTTGTTGAGGGGAAAGAATTGTTTGCAAATTTTAATAGGGTGTTTTAAAGATGTGGTTTAATCTCACTAACTGCAGTGCCCCTCTTTAGTGTTAAAAAATAAGAAATGATTCAGAACTAAATTAAACACTATACTTCCTCTAAGATTTTTGCCAGAGAACTATAGGAACATTGAGAGTCAGGACTGCCATCTTCCTCTCCCCACATCAGTGATGCCAATCACTGTACATTTTAAAAAAGCAGAATTGCAACACAGCTTCCCAGCTGGGTGACTGGACAAACCAAATGAGGGTGCAGGGCTTATTTGCATTTGTGGAGCCAAAAAGATCTGCTACCAAAAATTTGCGTCCACGTCAGATATTCTATGCAGCCGTGTGGCAGGGAGGAAAGAAGGACAATGACCACATACACCTGCAACCGAATGGCTGATAAGTATTTAATCCTACCAGCTTTGAGTGCCTTTTTACACTTACATAAACCTTCTCTCACCCTCCCCTCCTCTTTCTTCCCCCTTCCCCTGATATTTGTTTATGGATATTCCAACAGTACATTCATTTAAATTGACACTGACCAGTAAAAACCTGTCAGTGATCCAAAATTATAAACTGGAAATTATACTCAGACTTCTGACATCACCAGCCCAGAACTGGTTTCTGCATCTCTAGCTACTAGCTCCATACTCATTCTTGTCTATTATTCAATCATAAGCTGCACGGGACAGGTAAAATATTACTAGCAGGTCCCTTTAGAAATATCATAGAATAGCAACTGTGCAAATTAATGCCCAAAATCACATCCCTCTCCTCACCCTTGAAAAAGGTATTTTCTTCAAAACACCTAAGACAATTATCACCTTACTTTTAAATCTGAGAACTGCTGCTGAATTTTGGGACGTTCCATACGGTACTTTTCAATCTCCTCTTTCTCCCGTTGTTCTCTAGAAAACAGAGAGGAGTGCTGGAGTCATGCTCACAGGAACACTAACCAGATCTCAGACCTAGTACCATTACTACAGAGGAAACCCGCTTGCTCAAACTTCTTCAGGCATAAAGTTACATCAAAGAACTATTTCCCATGCTCCATACAGCAAGTTAGAGTTATTCATCTATTTACAGAAAAATATTACTTATCTAGTCAATTACAACATATTTCAGTGTCCCCAAGAGAGACTACCATAGAATAAAAATTGACCTTTGCATCCAGGTTTAGTCTTAATCCCCCATTACCTGTGGATCCAATAAAATATTGTTTTTAGTAATGTTTGTTATTTTACATAGACATAACGTCCAGATCAGACGACTTTTTGAACAATATCCCACTTTGTGTTATGCATTTAAACTCACTGATATTAATCCTGGATTAGTATATCACTAAATCACCTATCCTCAGCCACTTCAACCATGTGGAAGAGAAGCTAGACCGTATGTTCAAGATGTTATGCTAAAAGCCAAGTGTTTCTGAAACTCAGACCCAGCATGTCACACACTGACCACCCAAACTCAGAGGCTGCTTTAGGAAATGTTGCCCTTCAGAGATTTGCCCAAGAACACAGTTTGAGATAGTGGAGGAGCTGGGAACAGAAATTTGGAATTCTGGCACCCAGAAACACCTCCCTTCACAAAAATGAGCAAATAATGCCTCTCTCAAGAGTCTAATGATCAATCCTACCTTCTCTCTTTCCTTCGTTCATCCATTCTCTTATCCAAAGCTGCATAAATAGCATCAGCTTCCTCATCATCCTTTTCATAAGGACCACTTGAGAAGAGGCTCCCAGCATAGCCATTAAACTGAAAATTTAAAAAACAGTAACTTCAATTTTGTTATATTCCAGCATCATCATCAACCATACTTGGGATAAGAAAAGACCTTAGTAAGCCACTTCTAACTAAGGCCTCCGGCTAACACTACACTAAATAAAACAAGCCCTCCCTCTTCCATACAATATGAATTTCAACCACAAAACCATTTAGTAAAAGACAAATTCCCACAAAGTAAAACACTGTCCTTCCACTAAAAAAGATATTTAAATACAGAAATCAAACCCAAAAGAAATAATGTACTCTTTCAGTTCAAATCAGTTTTGCCTGGTTAAACTCAAGAGCCTATACAGACCAAACAAAGACAGTGACATGTCAAAGGGCAACAGACTTCAATGCTGGAACAGGATGAAAGATGAATTCCACAAAGCCATGAGACAAATGTTTTATTTATACATCCCTCCCAAGACACTCAGGGCATGGTCTGGGCAATTACGCCACAACATACAAACATCGAAATGAAAACCACAAACAATGCTGTGGCTTCTATACCAGCAAAAGGTAGTGTTAATGGACTCTACACAGAACTCTACCCTTGCATCTTCTATAGATCTGCCATGAGGCAGGATTTTGGGGGGACGGAGGAACAGAATTAGGCACCTCTCTCTACCAGTAGGACAAAGCAAACAGGAACACGACAACTGCATCACCTCATCATAATTGGTGTCATTCAGATCTTCATCATCATCATCAGTCGCTTGGCTTTTCTTCATCTGATCCCCAACAGTTCTCTTCCCTGGCGGAGCATGACGGTCATCCACGGGGTCATTGGCATCTCGAGCCGGGCCAATATCAGAACGGGTGGTAAAACCCGTGGCACTATGTTGAGAGATCAGTAGCCATCGTTTAGCGTGTAGCAATAGTGCTACAATATACAGCTGTGTGTTTTAATCCCTCAAAGTGAGGAATTACAACTCTTGTAATTTACAGATATGCCAGTTGGCTCCCGTAGTTAAATGTGATGTCATGTAGGAACAACTATCCTCTTAAAGAGGAAGTTTTAGGCAGGATGGACCGTTGATTTATGCAGCTCTCCTCCCTGTTTCCTCACCACTTTTTCCCCAGTCACTGCCACCGGTCCAGGTCCATCTCCTTTTTAGAAATATGTACGACCGAGGGTAGGGGAACATAGAGTGGAAGACAGCCTCCATCCTATGTTGCACAGGAGATCTGCCAGGGGGAGGCTGTCTACTCAGAAGACCTACAACTCCTGTTCACAGCCAGTCCCCATGCTCCTAGCCCACTTTAACTGCATTAGAGATTCTCACGTTCAGTTCCTAGGGCCTTGACCACAAGGAACTTGCACCAGTTTAACCTGTGTTGTGAATTTAAACTGATTTAGGGCTCGTCTATACTTAAAACACTACAGCAAAAATGCTACCTATACTAACAGGAGCATTTCTCCCCGTGGCATACGTAATCCATCTCCTTGAGAAGCCATAGCTAAGGTGACAGAAGTGCAGTTTATGTGAAGAATTACATCAGTTTCACTGCGTCGCTCAGAAGTCACACCCCTGAGCAACGTAGCATACCAACCTAATTTCCTAGTGTAGACCTGGTGTATTGTAAAGAGGTGCAAACCCAAGTGTGGACGCACTTAGAAGGTTTACACTACAACAGCAGCTATGCTGCTGTAACGTAGACATTTCCTATGCTGGCGGAAGGAAGGGATTTTTCTTTCAAAGCAGTTAACCCACATCTTTGAGGCTTGGTTTACACTAGGAACTTATGTTAATATAAAGACACACATTTTCCAGGGATTTTCCACACCCTGAGTGATGCAGGCCTTGTCAACACCGGGAAAATAAATCAACATAGTTAGACTTACAACCACCACAGTCATTAGGTCCACACTGAGTCGACGGTGTGCGTCCCAACCAGAAGCACTTCCACCAACCTAAGAAGGGCCGTGTGAGGAGCTGAGAGACTGGGCTCCTGGAGGGCTGCTCCCGCCCCCGCCAAGAGCCAGCACCATGGCTTTCATCCCTCCCAGCTTGCAGCCAGGAGAGGGGTCCAGCCACCTGCCCCTCCAAGTTGGTTTTCTTGTCTGCAGCTCCAACATTGGCAAGAAAGACAGATAACTACCACAGGACGGGAAGGCAGAGTCTGCACTGATCCTATGTTGCCCTATCCATGCCCACGATGGCCTCCGTCTCCTGCTGAGCCCTAGTCCCGTGTTTTGCAACCGGCTTGCCATGGCCCATGGGTGTGCCATCAGACCTCAGCAGGCATGCTGTGGAATTTTTTGAAAAAACTGCTCAAAAGGCTCTGGATTGCTCATGCATATTTATGAGTTCATCTGGAGACTATATGATGGTGCACCTCAACATAATTAACGGTATTAAGGTGTACCATGGCAGAGAAGAGATTGAGAATTGCTGTCAGGACTGAGCAAGCGTGCCACAAAATTTTTTTTAAATTTACTCAAAGAGCTCTGGGCTGGCTCAAAATATTCATGAGTTCACTTAGAAATTATATGGCGGTGCACCTCAAATTAATGATAGGTATCAAGGCATGCCATGGCAGAGAAGGAGCTAAGAATGACTGCCCTAGTCTACACTAGACCCACTTTTCGGTGGCAGACAGGCAAGCTAGGTGAAATACTGTATCTCCCAACGGCTTATGAAGAGCTCAGCCCGCAGTTGGCTAAGCTGATGGGAAATGCCTTCCCATGGGTTCGCCGGCACTGGTCCCTCTAAGCTGTGCATGTGTGCACACACACACAGGTCATGAAGCCTGCGCACACAACAAAATAAAGTGTGCACAAAAAAATTCAATAGTGCTAATACTGGTGCTCACAAAGACATGTTTTTGCTCACACAAAGAAATTGTTTGCACACACAGCCTACGAGTAATCAGAGGGAACATTGCTCGCTGGTACGCCAGTCCTGGGGCTGGAGCTGCTTTGGCGACTCTTAGCCTGAGTTACCAGATGTGAGGCAAAAGGAGGACACGTCCTCCTTTGTACGTTCACCTCCTCCGTGCTGCAGGCATTTTAAAAATACAGGCTTTTGTCTGGCTTTTTACTGACAGGTGCTGGAACACCCTAATTTTAGGGGGAAGCGTTCCAGGGCTCCCTAAAAACAGAAGAATGTGACATTAATACTGCATTTTCTCCACGTGTCCTCCTTTTCCTGCTTCCCTCTCCTCCCTTCCAGGCTTTGGGGTCTGGTCACCAACTCCTGCATCGACTGAGCGCGTTTACACACCGCGGCGCCGACGGGCAGCTGCCCAGGCCGGTGAGTGAGGGGGGCCGGTGTGAACGGGGCCCCGCGCTCCCCCCGGCCCCACTGCGGGGCGAGCCCGGGGGAGGCGGAGGGGGCCGGGCCCGTCGCTCACCCGCGGCCCAGGCCCGGCACGTAGCCCAGCGGCGCCGGCATGCCGAGGAAGGGTTTCTTCTTCTTGTTCATGGTGCCGGTCAGCGCCGCCGTCAGCCCCGAGGCCCCGCCGGGCGCGGCCGGGTTGGAGGCGGCGGGCGGCGGCGCGGCGGAACCGGAGCCCGAGGCGCCGCTGGCCGCCATCTTGCGAGGGGGGCGGTGCGCTCCGCTTCCGGTCCGCCGCTTCCGGTCACGTGCGGGGGCGGGGCTAGGCGCGCGGTGTCACGTGTCACAGGCGGCGCGCGTTGGGCGGGAGAAAGAGGTGAGCGTTAGCCGTTGGGGGGGGGGCTGTGTGTCACGTGACCTGTGGCACGCTCGGTGGTGTGTGACGCCCGGCGTGTCCCACCAGACACACGCACCCACAGAGTGTGCCACACACTGTAATGCACCCTGTTACACATTCACACTGCGTCCCATACATCCGCCACGTGTCACACACACAGTGTGCCCCGCTAGCCAGGCCTTCGGTGTGTAACACACACAA